>WOVY01013869.1:32500-50000 GCA_013436015.1 Rhipicephalus annulatus | reverse complement strand
ACGACGCCGTCGGGTCGTTGTACGTTTGGCGTCCAGCGTGTCTGCGGCGAGTAGCGGACACGTCGTTCACAACTTCGGTCTTTCGCAGTCGACGCGAACTTGCGGAGAGTCGTGGTGCCTCACGTTTTCGGCAGAAACCGCGGCGGAATTTTCCCGTGCGTGCGCGCACGACCTCGGTGCTGTGCCCCCAGCGTATTGTTGCACAAACTCGGGGCCTACCCAAGGTGCGGTACGTTTGCGGCCGTATCCTCGGTGGGAATTTCGTGAGTAGGGTCGCAAATTCTACGACCTCGGCGGGTGTGAGGGCGACGTAGACTTGTGGCACGCTCAACATGCCACACGTTTCGGGGCACACCCGCGGTGAAATTTTCTCGAGTACGCTCGTATTAGTACCCAAGGCGGTCTGGGTACTTATCGCTGCTATTATGTGGGGGTTCTCGTGAGCGGCGTACGCGAAAGCGACCGGGTGTCTGATATGCGGCGGGCTTCGGCCTCGTCAAGCGTGTCCTCGGGTCTGCTCCAGGGAAATCCACGGCAGTCGTCTGCAGCCTCATCCGCTTGATGCGTTAGGGGCTGGTTGTCGGACGGTGCCGTTTTACCACGATATCGAGGTGTGTTCCGTGTCGTCCTCGGGCGATTCAGTTGCGAAAGCGCCGAAGACGTGGGCGTGACCCGTCGTCTGTCGGCTTTGCAGTCTCGGCTCCGTTGCTAGTTCCGGCCGGTCCACCGACAGTGCTGCGGGCTTGGGCAACCCGCACGGCGCGACCGAGTCGATGCAACGAAAAAGCGAGCATGAACGTGCTTCTTGCCGCACGGCTCCCACTCGTCCTTCGGGAAGGTTGTGCCGTAGCGAGCTCGAACGCCGTCATCTCGAAGTGCAAATAAGCGCGTTGGGGCGCCTGAAGGTGGCCTCCGCCGCACACAGACTGCGTCCGGCCTGCCGAAGGCGAGGACGGACGCGCAATCGAACAATTACCTGGTTGATCCTGCCAGTAATCATATGCTTGTCTCAAAGATTAAGCCATGCATGTCTAAGTACATGCCGAAATAAGGCGAAACCGCGAATGGCTCAATAAATCAGTTATGGTTCCTTAGATCGTTTCTTCCTACTTGGATAACTGTGGCAATTCTAGAGCTAATACATGCAGTGAGCCTGGAGCCCTTTGGGTAACGGGTGCTTTTATTAGACCAAGATCGATCGGGTTTCGGCCCGTATTGTGTGGTGACTCTGGATAACTTTGTGCTGATCGCATGGCCACGAGCCGGCGACGTTTCTTTCAAGTGTCTGCCTTATCAACTTTCGATGGTAGGTTACTTGCTAACCATGGTTGTTACGGGTAACGGAGAATCAGGGTTCGATTCCGGAGAGGGAGCCTGAGAAACGGCTACCACATCCAAGGAATGCAGCAGGCGCGCAAATTACCCATTCCCGGCACGGGGAGGTAGTGACGAAAAATAACAATACGGGACTCTTTTGAGGCCCCGTAATTGAATTGAGTACACTCTAAATCCTTTAACGAGGATCAATTGGAGGGCAAGTCTGGTGCCAGCAGCCGCGGTAATTCCAGCTCCAATAGCGTATACTAAAGCTGCTGCGGTTAAAAAGCTCGTAGTTGGATCTCAGTTCCAGACGAGTAGTGCATCTACCCGATGCGACGGCTCGGACTGAACATCATGCCGGTTCTTTCTTGGTGCACTTCATTGTGTGCCTCGAGTAGCCGGTGCTTTTACTTTGAAAAAATTAGAGTGCTCAACGCAGGCGAGTCGCCTGAATAAACTTGCATGGAATAATAGAACAAGACCTCGTTTCTGTTCTGTTGGTTTTTGGAATACGAGGTAATGATTAAGAGGGACGGACGGGGGCATTCGTATTGCGGTGCTAGAGGTGAAATTCTCGGACCGTCGCAAGACGAACTACTGCGAAAGCATTTGCCAAGAATGTTTTCATTGATCAAGAACGAAAGTCAGAGGTTCGAAGGCGATCAGATACCGCCCTAGTTCTGACCATAAACGATGCCAACCAGCGATTCGCCTGAGTTACTCAAATGACTCGGCGGGCAGCTTCCGGGAAACCAAAGTATTTGGGTTCCAGGGGAAGTATGGTTGCAAAGCTGAAACTTAAAGGAATTGACGGAAGGGCACCACCAGGAGTGGAGCCTGCGGCTTAATTTGACTCAACACGGGAAAACTTACCTCGCCCGGACACCGGGCGGATTGACAGATTGAGAGCTCTTTCTTGATTCGGTGCATGGTGGTGCATGGCCGTTCTTAGTTGGTGGAGCGATTTGTCTGGTTAATTCCGATAACGAACGAGACTCTAGCCTATTAAATAGGTGCTGGGTTCCCAGCACCTTACAATCTTCTTAGAGGGACAAGCGGCTCCTAGCCGCACGAAACAGAGCAATAACAAATCTGTGTTGCCCTTAGATGTCCGGGGCCGCACGCGCGCTACACTGAAGGAAGCAGCGTATCTTTATCCCTGTCTGAAAAGACTGGGTAACCCGTGGAACTTCTTTCGTGATTGGGATAGGGGCTTGCAATTGTTCCCCTTCAACGAAGAATTCCCAGTAAGCGCGAGTCATAAGCTCGCGTTGATTACGTCCCTGCCCTTTGTACACACTGCCCGTCGCTACTACCGATTGAATGATTTAGTGAGGTCTTCGGACCGATGTCCGGCGCGGCCTTTCGGTTTCGCCGGTCTGTTGGAAAGATGACCAAACTTGATCATTTAGAGGAAGTAAAAGTCGTAACAAGGTTTCCGTACGTGAACCTGCGGAAGGATCATTAACGGATCGTGAAGAATGAGCGCCTCAGCTGCGTCTTCGCCCGACACTTTTTGCCGCTGACCCCGTTTGGACGCGGGGTCGTCTTTTCCCCACGGGGCTGTCTGAATGTGGAGCGGCACCCTGGACAAATTGTTGCGCACAGCGGACGCCAACACCGCGACCTTGGACGGTCGGCCAGGTGGCGGACGCGGGTACAAACGGCGCAACGCACTCAGAGGTCGGCTTTCGACCCGCCACTGCACCGTGGCTCGAAGCGCTCGAAATGCGCGACCCGACCGTTGCGGGACCGCCTAGTACTGTAAAAAGGAGCGGCGAAGCGCGAACGGCGAGTCGTGGTTACGTCGGTAGAAGGCGAGGCTGCGCGTTCCCGAAACGCCAGCCGAGTGCCCTCCCGACCGTTCGAGCGTGCAAGAACAAGACCCGACATTCGCGCGGCGACTGCCAAGTACGAGAGGAACGGCACAAGCGTCGGCGGTCGGTCAAGGAACTGGCGATGTGACGGGTCCGCTGTGCACCAGTGCATACCGTCCCGCCATCCGCGCAAGCGCCTCCACGCCCTCGGGTGACGGAGGCCGCCGGTCGGTTCTTGCAGGCGAGGGATCTCGCTGGCGCCGGTTCGCGTTGACGCGCGGCCGGTCATGGCACGGCAATGCGACGGCCGGGGTGCGCAGTACTCGATGGAGGAACCGCACGCTCCGATGACCGTCCCGCCCTCCGCGGCGTATGCGTACCGACCGTAATGGTTTCAGCAGCGCCGGCCGGCTTTTGAATTTGCCACACGAAACACGGTGCGAGATCGCGGTTAGGGGAGCGTCGACGTTGCCAGGCGTTTTGCTTGCTGCCGAGGGAAAGGCGGCACGGCCACGTCGCGCTCGTCGCGATTAGCGGGTCTGCGCACTTTGGGAAGGTGCCGCAACGACTTGCCGAAAGAGGAAGCACGGAAGAACGAGGGACTTGGACGTCCCGACATTTGAACGCACTTGCGGCCAGGCCCTTGCTGGCGTCGTTCTTCCGCCTCGAGTAGGCTCGTACGCGGCTCCGGTGCCGAAAGTGGTCCTTGGCACCGAATTCGGTGGACGTGGGAAGTGCCGCGCAAGTACTGCGCGCCTGGCTCCACCTGTTGGCTGAAGTAGGAAGCCGGATCGGCATTTTGGTGTGCGGTGGCAAACCGTGGATGCGAAAAAAGCTTGTGCAATTTCGTAGAACAAAAAGCGGGGGTCCCCCTTTTTTGCGGAAGAGACCGACCCGCCCGTGGTGAACCGCGACGCCATGGTAAAAACTGGAGAGGCTTGTCGATGGGACCGTGCATCCCGCGCTCCACGGAGCCGGGAGGCGGCCGCCCGAGGAAGTGTGTAGCCGTCGAGGCCCGCATCTGCGTGCACTCTTATCCAAATGGGCGTACCGCAGGCATTTTCTGGTTAGGCGGGCCAATGAGAGTGAGCACACAACGCACACAACACTTTTTCACGACTCTAAGCGGTGGATCACTCGGTTCTCGGGTCGATGAAGAACGCAGCCAGTTGCGAGACTTGGTGTGAATTGCAGGACACACTGAGCACTGATTCTTTGAACGCACATTGCGGCATTGGGTCTTCCCCTGGCTTCGTCTGTCTGAGGGTCGGATCACATATCAAGAGAGCCTTCGGCGCACAAGGGAACGTGAGCCGTCGACTCGTTTTGACCGCGTTGGCAACACGGACAGCACGCTGAACACCTCACAGCGAGCGCCAACAGCGGCCACTCCAGGGCGAGACGGTGGCGACAGTCGTGCCGGAGCCCAACCGAAACGGGGGCAACCGACTGCATTGAGGGTGTGGCACCTCGTTGAGACCGCCGCAGGACTTCGTGTCGGAAGGAAGCCTGCAGGGAAAGTGCGGTCGAGGTTGCGTACTCCTCTCTGCGACCGGGCGCGCAAGAGCTGCGAGAGCCACGGACGCGCAACTTTAACGCACGGTGAACACGAGGAGCGAAAGCCGGCCAGCAAAGCTTCTCCAGCCGTGCGCAAAGTGCGCGAGATCGCAGCCTTGCGTTGCGCTTGTTTCTCTCGAAGTAAGCAGGGTGTCCCGTAGTCCAGGCGCTCGAACACGCTGCGGGGCCGTGCCTCCTCCAGGCTTTGCCGCGCGAACAGGGAACGTTCGCGCGCAAAGCGCAGGGAGGTGAGGAGGCTGCGCCCGACGTTTGCGGTTCGCTGCGTACGCGGTTGATGCGGAGAGCACGGCGCGACGACTTGCCGCGAAGCGGAAAAAGTCTCCCGCACGAGTTGGCGAAACGTTGGCGAAGCTCAAGGCGTTCTCGTCGTAGTCCGCCGTCGGTCTAAGTGCTTCGCAGTTCCCGTCCCGTTCAAAAAACTGGGCCACTCCAGTGTGGGCGGGGGCGACGCTACACGAGACGATGCCTCTCGCCAGGCTGCGTGGCTGCCCTTGCAGCGGCGGCGACTGGCCTCGGCGGTGTTTGGGCTTTCGACACGGTCGTTTATCACGCAACTGCTCGGACGATGCACGCGCGCAGCGGAATGCCGCTTGCCAGCCTTGTGAAGATGTTGCCCTGTACAGGGTTGCGGGCGCACTTGGTAGGGCGTCGTACTCGGTTCGCGATGGGTTTACGAACGTGTCCCGTCACTTCCATGTCACACCGGTTGTGCGCCGCACGCGTGCAGCGGGGAAGCCCATTGCCAGCCTTGTGAAGAAGTGGCCCTGTACAGGGTTGTGGGCGCACTTGGTAGGGCGAGCGCACGCGGTTGTGCAGGAAGTTGATGGAAGCGAATGTATCTGCTGTCGACCTGAGATCAGGCGAGACAACCCGCTGAATTTAAGCATATCACTAAGCGGAGGAAAAGAAACCAACAGGGATTCCCCGAGTAGCTGCGAGCGAAACAGGACCGAGCCCAGCACTGAATCCCCCGTCCTTGCAGGCGGTCGGGAAATGTGGTGTATGGGAGGCGACGTTCTCGGGTGTTTGCGACGGTGCAAGTCCCCCTGACAGGGGCTTATCCCAGAGTTGGTGCCAGGCCCGTCTCCGCCATTGCGCGCCCGGGATGGAGCCTCCCGTGAGTCGGGTTGCTTGTGAGTGCAGCCCTAAGTGGGTGGTAAACTCCATCTAAGGCTAAATACGACCGAGAGACCGATAGTTCACAAGTACCGTGAGGGAAAGTTGAAAAAAACTTTGAAGAGAGAGTTCAAGAGTACGTGAAACCGCTTAGAGCAAAACGGGTGGGCCCTCGAAGCTCGAAAGCGGTGGGATTCAGTCTCCGGACGATCGTGGAGCCGGCGGCGTCAGGTAAACGGTCCCCTTCGGGGGACTGTTCCGGCTGCTGGCACGCAGACGCGGTCTCCGGGGTGCGCACTTCCCACCACTGGTAGGACGCCGCGACGGACGCGGGTCAAAGGGAACAAGCACGACTTTGAGTCCGGCAGTGGAGGTGACCTGCCCGTCTCTTCGGAGACGGCACGCGGGAGTTATACCACGCCGTGCACGAAAAGTTCGTCACCCCGTCCAGGCCCCATGGGCTTCTCCCGGTTGTCGGGAGGCCCGAACGATGACGCCCTCCGAAAACGGAGCGGAGAAACCGCTAGGCAAGCTTGTCGTCTCCTGCTGCCCGGGTTGGTCCCGCGGCGGCGAGTTGGCCGGCGAGAAGCCTCTGCGAGCGGGGCTATTCTCCCGCGGACGCGCTATCGTGGTTTGTGGCGAGTAGGTCGGTAACCCACCCGACCCGTCTTGAAACACGGACCAAGGAGTCTAACATGTGCGCGAGTCATAGGTCTCCCGAAACCCAATGGCGCAATGAAACGTGAAGGCCCCTAGCGGGCTGCGTTGCGATCCTGGACCGCACAGGGGTCCGATAAAAGGCGCAGGAACGGCCCGTCCAGGCGCTCACACGTCGCCGGGGCGGAGCGAGAGCGCACACGTTGGCACCCGAAAGATGGTGAACTATGCCCGGGCAGGACGAGGCCAGAGGAAACTCTGGTGGAGGTCCGAAGCGATTCTGACGTGCAAATCGATCGTCCGAT
The DNA here is from genome assembly GCA_013436015.1 of Rhipicephalus annulatus. NCBI lineage: Eukaryota > Metazoa > Arthropoda > Arachnida > Ixodida > Ixodidae > Rhipicephalus > Rhipicephalus annulatus. Next base: position 43,207 of record WOVY01013869.1, on the reverse strand, counting down.
CCGGGTATGGGGGCGAAAGACCAATCGAACCATCTAGTAGCTGGTTCCCTCGGAAGTTTCTCTCAGGATAGCTGGCGCTCGATGGGAGAGCAGTCACACCTGGTAAAGCGAATGATTAGAGGCATTGGGGTCGAAACGTCCTCAACCTATTCTCAAACTTTCAATGGGTGTACGGGAGGCCTTCTGGGTTGAGGCCTCCCGCTGCGATGAGAGTGCCAAGTGGGCCACTTTTGGTAAGCAGAACTGGCGCTGTGGGATGAACCAAACGCCGGGGTAAGGCGCCCGAGTCGGGACGCTCATGAGAACCCATGAAGGGTGTTGGTTGCTTAAGACAGCAGGATGGTGGCCATGGAAGTCGGAATCCGCTAAGCAGTGTGTAACAACTCACCTGCCGAAGCAACTAGCCCCGAAAATGGATGTCCCTCGTTCTTCCGTGCTTCCTCTTTCGGCAAGTCGTTGCGGCACCTTCCCAAAACGCGCAGACCCGCTAATCACGACGAGCGCGACGTGGCCGTGCCGCCTTTCTCTCGGCAGCAAGCAAAACGCCTGGCAACGTCGACGCTCCCCTAACCGCGATCTCGCACCGTCTTTCGTGTGGCGAATTCAAAAGCCGGCCGGCGCTGCTGCAACCATTACGGTCGGTACGCATACGCCGCGGAGGGCGGGACGGTCATCGGAGCGTGCGGTTCCTCCATCGAGTACTGCGCACCTCGGCCGTCGCATCGCCGTGCCATGACCGGCCGCGCGTCAACGCGAACCGGCGCCAGCGAGATCCCTCGCCTGCAAGAACCGACCGGCAGCCTCCGTCACCCGAGGATGCGGAGGCGCTTGCCGCGGACGGCGGGACGGTATGCACTGGTGCACAGCGGACCCGTCACATCGCCAGTTCCTTGACCGACCGCCGACGCTTGTGCCATTCCTCTCGTACTTGGCAGTCGCCGCGCGATTGTCGGGTCTTGTTCTTGCACGCTCGAACGGTCGGGAGGGCACTCGGCTGGCGTTTCGGGAACGCGCAGCCTCGCCTTCTACCGACGTAACCACGACTCGCCGTTCGCGCTCCGCCGCTCCTTTTTACAGTACTAGGCGGTTCCACAACGGTCGGGTCGCGCATTTCGAGCGCTTCGAGCCACGGTGCAGTGGCGGGTCGAAAGCCGACCTATGAGTGCGTTGCGCCGTTTGTACCCGCGTCCGCCACCTGGCCGACCGTCCAAGGTCGCGGTGTTGGCGTCCGCTGGGCGCAACAATTTGTCACGGGGTGCCGCTCCACATTCAGGCAGCCCCGTGGGGAAAAGCCGACCCCGCGTCCAAACGGGGTCAGCGGCAGAAAGTGTCAGGCGCAGACGCAGCTGAGGCGCTCACCCTTCACGATCCGTTAATGATCCTTCCGCAGGTTCACCTACGGAAACCTTGTTACGACTTTTACTTCCTCTAAATGATCAAGTTTGGTCATCTTTCCAACCGACCGGCGCAACCGAAAGGCCGCGCCGGACATCGGTCCGAAGACCTTACTAAATCATTCAATCGGTAGTAGCGACGGGCGGTGTGTACAAAGGGCATGGACGTAATCAATGCGAGCTTATGACTCGCGCATACTGGGAATTCCTCGTTCAAGGGGAACAATTGCAAGCCCCTATTCCAATCACGAAAGAAGTTCCACGGGTTACCCAGTCTTTTCAGACAGGGATAAAGACACGCTGCTTCCTTCAGTGTAGCGCGCGTGCGGCCCCGGACATCTAAGGGCATCACAGACCTGTTATTGCTCTGTTTCGTGCGGCTAGGGGCCGCTTGTCCCTCTAAGAAGGTTGTAAGGTGCTGGGAACCCCGCACCTATTTAATGGGCTAGAGTCTCGTTCGTTGTCGGAATTAACCAGACAAATCGCTCCACCAACTAAGAACGGCCATGCACCACCATCCACCGAATCAAGAAAGAGCTCTCAATCTGTCAATACTCCCAGTGTCCGGTCCGGGTAAGTTTTCCCGTGTTGAGTCAAATTAAGCCGCAGGCTCCACTCCTGGTGGTGCCCTTCCGTCAATTCCTTTAAGTTTCAGCTTTGCAACCATACTTCCCCCGGAACCCAAATACTTTCGTTTCCCAGAAGCTGCCCGCCGAGTCATTTGAGTAACTCAGGCGGATCGCTGGTTGGCATCGTTTATGGTCAGAACTAGGGCGGTATCTGATCGCCTTCGAACCTCCGACTTTCGTTCTTGATCAATGAAAACATTCTTGGCAAATGCTTTCGCAGTAGTTCGTCTTGCGACGGTCCAAGAATTTCACCTCTAGCGCCGCAATACGAATGCCCCCGTCCGTCCCTCTTAATCATTACCTCGTATTCCAAAAACCAACAAAACAGAAACGAGGTCTTGTTCTATTATTCCATGCAAGTTTATTCAGGCGACTCGCCTGCGTTGAGCACTCTAATTTTTTCAAAGTAAAAGTACCGGCCATCTCGAGGCACACAATGAAGTGCACCAAGAAAGAACCGGCATGATGTTCAGTCCGAGTCGTCGCATCGGGTAGATGCACTACTCGTCTGGAACTGAGATCCAACTACGAGCTTTTTAACCGCAGCAGCTTTAGTATACGCTATTGGAGCTGGAATTACCGCGGCTGCTGGCACCAGACTTGCCCTCCAATTGATCCTCGTTAAAGGATTTAGAGTGTACTCATTTCAATTACGGGGCCTCAAAAGAGTCCCGTATTGTTATTTTTCGTCACTACCTCCCCGTGCCGGGAGTGGGTAATTTGCGCGCCTGCTGCCTTCCTTGGATGTGGTAGCCGTTTCTCAGGCTCCCTCTCCGGAATCGAACCCTGATTCTCCGTTACCCGTAACAACCATGGTAAGCAAGTAACCTACCATCGAAAGTTGATAAGGCAGACACTTGAAAGAAACGTCGCCGGCTCGTGGCCATGCGATCAGCACAAAGTTATCCAGAGTCACCACACAATACGGGCCGAAACCCGATCGATCTTGGTCTAATAAAAGCACCCGTTACCCAAAGGGCTCCAGGCTCACTGCATGTATTAGCTCTAGAATTGCCACTGTTATCCAAGTAGGAAGAAACGATCTAAGGAACCATAACTGATTTAATGAGCCATTCGCGGTTTCGCCTTATTTCGGCATGTACTTAGACATGCATGGCTTAATCTTTGAGACAAGCATATGATTACTGGCAGGATCAACCAGGTAATCGTTCGACTGCGCGTTCGTCCTCGCCTTCGACGGGCCGGACGCAGTCTGTGTGCGGCGGAGGCCACCTTCAGGCGCCCCAACACGCTTATTTGCACTCCGAGATGACGGCGTTCGAGCTCGCTACGGCGCAACCTTCCCGAAGGACGAGTGGGAGCCGTGCGGCAAGAAGCACGTTCATGCTCGCGTTTTCGTTGCATTGACTCGGTCGCGCCGTGCGGGTTGCCCAAGCCCGCGGCACTGTCGGTGGACCGGCCGGAACTAGCAACGGAGCCGAGACGGCCAAGCCGCCAGACGACGGGTCACGCCCGCGTCTTCGGCGCTTTCGCAACTGAATCGCCCGAGGACGACACGGAACACACCTCGATATCGTGGTAAAACAACACCGTCCGACAACCAGCCCCTAACGCATCAAGCGGATGAGGCTGCAGACGACTGCCGTGGATTCCCCTGGAGCAGACCCGAGGACACGCTTGACGAGGCCGAAGCCCGCCGCATATCAGACACTCGGTCGCTTTCGCGTACGCCGCTCACGAGAACCCCCACATAATAGCAGCGATAAGTACCCAGACTGCCTTGGGCACTAATACGACCGTACTCGTGAAAATTTCACCGCGGGTGTGCCCCAAAACGTGTGGCATGTTGAGCGTGCCACAAGTCTACGTCGCCCTCACACCCGCCGAGGTCGTAGAATTTGCGACCCTACTCGCGAAATTCCCGCCGAGGATACGGCCGCAAACGTACCGCACCTTGGGTAGGCCCCGAGTTTGTGCAACACTACGCTGGCAGCACAGCACCGAGGTCGAGCGCGCACGCACGGGAAAATTTCGCCGCGGTTTTTTCCCGAAAACGTGAGGCACCACGACTCTCCGCAAGTTCGCGTCGGCTGACGCGGTTTTTCCTACTCCTGCGGCGGTCGCCGTCAAGCACGTCCAAATACGCCACTTTAGTTAGCGCATTCGCGCTCTTTCGCTTCGCCGGAGTGCCAGCACTCACTCTGCCAAAAACGGCGAACATCCGAGCGGCGGTTCCCACTTTTGCGTCGGCGTCGCAAACCCCGCCCCGGCAGACGAGGTTTGCCCTACTCGTGCGACGGTGGCCGGCGGGCACGTCGAAAGACGCCGATATCGTGCGCGAATTGGCGCTCCTTGGCTTCACCGGAGTGCCGCCGCTGACTCCTCCAAAAACGGCGAAGATCCGAGCGGCGCGTCCCACTTTCGCATCGGCGTCCCGAACTCCGCCCCGGCCGACGCAATTTACCGTACTCGTGCGACGGTCGCCGGCGAGCACGTCGAAAGACGCCGATATCGTGCCCGAATCGGCTCCGTTTGGCTTCGCCGGAGTGCCAGCACTCGCTCGGCCAAAGACGACGAACATCCGAGCGACGGTTCCCACTATTGCGTACGCGTCCCAAACCCCGCCCCGGCAGACGCGATTTGCCGTACTCGTGCGGCGGTGGCCGGCGGGCACGTCGAAATACGCCGATATCGTGCGTGAATTGGCGCTCCTTGGCTTCGCCGGAGTGCCAGCACTCGCTCGGCCACAAACGGCGAACATCCGAGCGGCGGTTTCCACTTAGCCGTCGGCGTCCCGAACTCCGCCCCGGCAGACGCGGTTGCCGAGCTCGTGCGACTAGCGACCGCGAAGGCGTCTCGCGACGCCGCTTTCGTGCGCGGCTCCCATTGCGACCTGGGTCACCCGAGGTCGAGCAGCAAAAAAGAATGTCGAAAAAAAACATTTTTTTTCTGCGTCTGCCGGGGTGCCCCTATAATAGCAGCGATAAGCACCCAGACCGCCGTGGGTCGCTCGCCCCGGCTGACGCGGTTTTTCGTACTCCTGCGGCGGTCGCCGTCAAGCACGTCCAAATACGCCACTTTCGTGGCCGCATTCACGCTCTTTCGCTTCGCCGGAGTGCCAGCACTCACTCTGCCAAAAACGGCCAACATCCGAGTGGCGGTTCCCACTTTTGCGTCGGCGTCGTAAACCCCGCCCCGGCAGACGCGATTCGCCCTACTCGTGCGACGGTCGCCGGCGAGCGCGTCGAAAGACGCCGATATCGTGCGCTAATTGGCGCTCCTTGGCTTCACCGGAGTGCCGATACTCATTCCTGCAAAAGCGGCGAAGATCCGAGCGGCGCTTCCCACTTTTTCGTCGGCGTCGCAAACCTCGCCCCGGCAGACGCGCTTTGCCGTACTCGTGCGGCGGTGGCCGGCGGGCACGTCGAAAGACGCCGATATCGTGCCGGAATCGGCCCCGTTTGGCTTCGCCGGAGTTCCAGCACTCGCTCGGCCACAAACGGCGAACATCCGAGCGGCGGTTCCCACTTAGTCATCGGCGTCCCGAACTCCGCCCCGGCAGACGCGGTTGCCGAGCTCGTGCGACTAGCGACCGCGAAGGCGTCTCGCGACGCCGCTTTCGTGCGCGGCTCCCATTGCGACCTTGGTCACCCGAGGTCGAGCAGCAAAAAAGAATGTCGAAAAAATTTTTTTTTTCTGCGTCTGCCGGGGTGCCCCTATAATAGCAGCGATAAGCACCCAGACCGCCGTGGGTCGCTCGCCCCGGCTGACGCGGTTTTTCGTACTCCTGCGGCGGTCGCCGTCAAGCACGTCCAAATACGCCACTTTCGTGAGCGCATTCGCGCTCTTTCGCTTTGCCGGAGTGCCAGCACTCACTCTGCCAAAAACGGCGAACATCCGAGCGGTGGTTCCCACTTTTGCGTCGGCGTCGCAAACCCCGCCCCGGCAGACGAGGTTTGCCGTACTCGTGCGACGGTGGCCGGCGGGCACGTCGAAAGACGCCGATATCGTGCGCGAATTGGCGCTCCTTGGCTTCACCGAAGTGCCGCCGCTGACTCCTCCAAAAACGGCGAAGATCCGAGCGGCGCTTCCCACTTTCGCATCGGCGTCCCGAACTCCGCCCTGGCCGACGCGATTTACCGTACTCGTGCGACGGTCGCCGGCGAGCACGTCGAAAGACGCCGATATCGTGCCCGAATCGGCTCCGTTTGGCTTCGCCGGAGTGCCAGCACTCGCTCGGCCAAAGACGACGAACATCCGAGCGACGGTTCCCACTATTGCGTACGCGTCGCAAACCCCGCCCCGGCAGACGCGATTTGCCGTTCTCGTGCGGCGGTGGCCGGCGGGCACGTCGAAAGACGCCGATATCGTGCGTGAATTGGCGCTCCTTGGCTTCGCCGGAGTGCCAGCACTCGCTCAGCCACAAACGGCGAACATCCGAGCGGCGGTTCCCACTTAGCCGTCGGCGTCCCGAACTCCGCCCCGGCAGACGCGGTTGCCGAGCTCGTGCGACTAGCGACCGCGAAGGCGTCTCGCGATGCTGCTTGCGTGCGCGGCTCTTATTGCGACCTGGGTCACCCGAGGTCGAGCAGCAAAAAAGAATGTAGAAAAAAAATTGCCCGCAGCTTCCCTCGGGGGAACACTGAGGAGGATGCGGAGCATATAATTGGTTAACGGGGTGTTAAAGTGTGACTTACTTGGGTCGATGGCTAAATTGGTTAACGTGGTTGTGAAATGGGGTGTTAAATTGCGACTTACTTGGGTCGATGGCTAAATTGGTTAACGTGGTTGTAGGAGGGGGTGTTAAATGGGTGAACACGTACACACGTATGCGAAAGGGCGGCGCTGGTCGGAGGGACGTCGATCATTGTGTTTGTGGATTCGTTGGCATTCATTTCACGGCGACTTCAGACGTCGACGCGCCGTACAAACCAACGGACGAGCGGCAACTGAGCGAGCGAGCGCCGACCTTGAGTATATATACAGCGCGACGGCGCATGCGCTGTCAGCTGTCAAATGTTCTCGAAGGAGAAGCGCGCGCGGCACAGATGGTGGGCGACGGCGCGACGGCGCATGCGCGCGCGTCAGCTGTCGATTGTTCGAGAAGCGGTGCGGATGGCGCGGACGGCGCACTACAAGGCGCGAGTATAAGATGCTTCCGCATCTAAAAAAATTTTTAGACGCGGAAGCATCTTATACTCGCGCCTTGTAGTGCGCCGTCCGCGCCGTTCGCACCACTTCTCGAACATTCGACAGCTGACGCGCGCGCATGCGCCGTCGCGCCGTCGCCCACCATCTGTGCCGCGCGCGCTTCTCCTTCGAGAACATTCGACAGCTGACAGCGCATGCGCCGTCGCGCTGTATATATACTCAAGGTCGGCGCTCGCTCGCTCAGTTGCCGCTCGTCTGTTGGTTTGTACGGCGCGTCGACGTCCGAAGTCGCCGTGAAATGAATGCCAACGAATCCACAAACAGAATGATCGACGTCTCTTCGACCAGCGCCGGCCAAACTGTTGGCGGAACCGCTTCCGCATCCTCCTCAGTGTTCCCCCGAGGGAAGCTGCGGGCAATTTTTTTTCTGCGTCTGCCGGGGTGCCAAAATTTTTTTTTCTGCGTCTGCCGGGGTGCCCCTATAATAGCAGCGATAAGCACCCAGACCGCCGTGGGTCGCTCGCCCCGGCTGACGCAGTTTTTCGTACTCCTGCGGCGGTCGCCGTCAAGCACGTCCAAATACGCCACTTTCGTGGGCGCATTCACGCTCTTTCGCTTCGCCGGAGTGCCAGCACTCACTCTGCCAAAAACGGCCAACATCCGAGCGGCGGTTCCCACTTTTGCGTCGGCGACGCAAACCCCGCCCCGGCAGACGAGGTTTGCCGTACTCGTGCGACGGTAGCCGGCGGGCACGTCGAAAGACGCCGATATCGTGCGCGAATCGATGCTTCTTGGTATCGCAGGAGGGCCCCCACTCGCTCCTGCAAAAACGGCGAAGATCCGAGTGGCGCTTCCCACTTTTTCGTCGGCGTCCCGAACTACGCCCCGGCTGACGCGATTTACCGTACTCGTGCGACGGTCGCCGGCGGGCACTTCAAAATACGCCGATTTCGTGGGCGCATTCACGCTGTTTCGCTTCCCCGGAGTGCCAACACTCACTCTGCCGAAAGCGGCGATCATCCGAGCGGCGGTTCCCACTTTTGCGTCGGCTTCGCAAACGGCGCCCCGGCAGACGCACTTTGCCGTACTCGTGCGACGGTCGCCGGCGAGCACGTCGAAAGACGCCGATATCGTGCTCGAATCGGCCCCGTTTCGCTTCGCCAGAGTGCTGCCAGTCACGGCGCAGAAAACGGCGAACAAGTGTTTTTTTTTCTAGTATTTGTGCTATAGAAGGCAGATTTGATATCGGACGATAATTTTACACTTTATCACGCGCACCGATTTTCGTGTAGAGGTTTGCAAGTTTATGGGAATTTCTCCACTTGGAATAATGCGATTTAGTAGTACTACGAGAACTTCATGGATGTACTCAAGGGTCCGTCGCAAGTCAGTTACGTCAACACCTGCAGATTTTTTACACTTCAAACTGAAAATTGTTGGTTGTGAGTCCTCGTGTGATATTAAAGGCCGATTCGCTAACACAAAGAACAAAGAAAGAAAGGAAAAAAAACGCCCGCGCTCGCTCAAGAAGCCTGGGTTCGCAACAAGTGGCAACAACAAGCAACCGAGCGAGTGGGCCAAAACCCGTGGCGGCCAAACAAACGCGAAGTCCCAACCGCGTCAGCCGGGGCGGCACGGGACAGGAAAATTCACGTCAGCCGGGGCGGCGGGGCACCGAATAAACCTCGTCACCTCGTCGCAGGATGAAAGAGGAAACAAAAGTATAAACAGCGTCTGTCGGAGCGAATGCGTAATAAAACAACAACAACAAAAAAAACGCCCGCGCTCAAGAAGTCTTCAATCACCACAAAAGGCGACTGTGACCAAGCAGCGTCAGCCGGGGCCGTGCGGAAACGGAAAAACCACGACTACCGGGGCGTCGAGGCACCAAAAAATCCACTTCAGCCGCGGCGGAAAAAAAACAAAGACGGAAAAAACGCAGAACCTAAACTGCGGCTTAGGTTCGGGTCTCACACAACAGGATACAAACACTGTGCGGACAACGTGAGGATCCGGCGAGTGAGAGCATGAAAACTGTGAAAACAAGGAAAAAACGCGTCAACTCGGACGGTGGGGCACCGAAAAAACCGCGTCAGCCGGGGCGAGCGAAAAGAAAAAACCACGTCAGCCGGGGCGAAAAAAAAAACGCGTCTGCCGGGGCGAGCCTGGGTGCGGCACCGCCGGGAAAACTGTGGCAAACAGACATGGCGAACGAGTGAGTGGGCCGCCAGCCGGGGTCAGCCAAAGAATGCCTAGTCCGAACCGCGTCAGCCGGGGCGGCGCGAAAACTGCGTCAGCCGGGGCGAAAGAGAAAAAAAACGCGTCTGCCTCTGCCGGGGTGAGCCCGGGTGCGGCACCACCGGGAAAACTGTGGCAAACAGACATGGCGATCGAGTGAGTGGGCCGCCAGCCGGGGTCAGCCAAAAAGTGCAAAGTCCGAACCGCATCAGCTGGGGTGGCAAAAACCGCGTCAGCCGGGGCGGCCCAAAACCGGTTCAGCCGGGGCAAAAGAAAAAAAAAACAAAGAAAAAAAGCTCGCGCTTAATCAAAAGAAAACAAAGAAAAAAAGCTCGCGCGTAAGCCTGGCGGTGGCACCACCGGGGAAACTGTGGCGAACAGACATGGCGATCTAGTGAGCGGGCCGCAAGCCGGGGCCAGCCAAAAAGTGCAAAGTCCGAACCGCGTCAGCCGGGGCGGCAAAAACCGCGTCAGCCGGGGCGGCGCAAAAACCGCGTCAGCCGGGGCGGCGCGAAAACCGCGTCAGCCGGGGCGGCGCGAAAACGCAAAAACCGCGTCAGCCGGGGCGGCACGGAAAAACCAAAACCGCGTCAGCCGGGGCGGCATCAAAATGAGGAAAAAAAACTGATTGAACAGTACACTTTCTTGCGTTTGAGCATATATATCTCTAGCTCTGTAACACGCGCGCCACTCGTTACGCGCGGCACTCTGTTTTCTCCGACACCCATATTTCGGCGGCATATGGCACGCGCGCTCGTCCCTACGCACGGCACACCGCAACGCTTTCTCGTTCTTTTTCTTTTCCTCCAACACCGTCATCTATAGGCTTTTAGTGACCTGTTGCTCGTGGCACAAGTTCACTAGCTCTTACACCTCTTGCACGCGCACCGTTTTTGCGCAGGGCGCTTTACGCAAAGCACGGCAGTCGCATGCGTTTTTTTTTTCTTTCAGGCACCTCTTTCTTGACACAACGCTGTGGTGCTTAGAAGCACACGCGCCGCTTTTGCGCACAGAACTCCACCGCACTCGGTCTCGGTTTGTTCCACACGAACGGCAGTGTGCATTGTGCTACTACACTTTGCAAGCTTTTTCTTCCGAGTCTCGACCGCGCTGTTCCTTCCGTACTTGGCGCGGTTTAGCGTCCAGCTTTGTTTGAAACCCCTATTGCGCGGTTCCTTTCGTACTTTGCGCAGTTTAGGGTTGAGCCTTGTCTCGAGCTCTTGCCGCGCCGTTCCTTTCGTACTTGGCGCGGTTCAGAGTCGAGCTTTGTTTCGAGCCCTTAGCCGCGCTGTTCCTTTCGTACTTGGCGCGGTTTAGGGTCGAGATTTGTCTCG
>WOVY01013869.1:12500-27500 GCA_013436015.1 Rhipicephalus annulatus | reverse complement strand
TTCTTTCTATGCTACCAAAGTAAATTTGTCTTAAGTGCTTGGGGGTCATACCCCAATCCGTCCCCGTGAAATTTCCTAATGCGGTAGTCATTTTCTGAACCTTTCGTTTTACTGCTTTAAGATGTGGAATGAATGACAGTTTATTGTCGAATATTACACCTAAGATTTTAGTTTGTTGTACTCTTTTAATTGGGTTGCCGTTTATTCTAATGACAGGTGGTCTATTCCTATATGCTTTACCTAGATTAATAAACTCGCATTTGTTATGGTTGAAAGTTAGCTCGTTTTGAGTGCTCCAATTATGTATGGTATCCAGTGCTTTTGCTGCTTCCTGTTCTAGGATCATTCTGCTTCTCCCTCTTACTAAAATTGTCAAATCGTCAGCAAATGCTTGTAAACTGACATTCTCAGGCATCTTCATTGCTAGGAGCTCCGAAACAATAACGTTCCATAGGAACGGACTAAGTGGAGAACCCTGTGGTGCTCCCTTGGATAATTTAAGTTCTATATTGTGAATCTCCGATTCATAGATGATTGTTCTGTTTTCTAGTATGTGGAAGATTAGCTCTCTCATTTCTTTTGGGATGTTGAGTTCAATGAATCTTTGTCTTACGCGTTCAAATTTAATGTTTCCGAAAGCATTGGTTATATCTAGGGATATTACTATTATGTTTTCATTGTGTTGAAGTGCTTCCACCATGTCCTGTTTTAACTTGTATAATGCTCCAAACGCTGACTTACCATACGTAAATCCAAATTGATTTTCTGGGAATAGTTCACGAGTGTCAAAGTAATGGTAGAGTCGATAATATATCACTTTTTCAAAAATTTTCCCGAGGATGGAGTTAATGGCAATTGGCCTATACTTGTTCACATGTTGCTGTCCCTGATCCCTGTTCTTTGGTATAAGAATTACTTTTGATATCTTCCAAGCTGATGGGAAATGTCGAAGTTTCAATGCTGCATTAAAGATGTTAATGAAAAACTTTTTATGCATGTGGTACACTCTCTGTATGAAATCCGTCTTTATTTTGTCGGGCCCTGGGCTGATACTTTTCCTTATGTTGTTCACAACATAGTCCACTTCGGTTTCCGTGACATCTATGTGTTCGTACTTTTCATCATCTTTTTCTTCGTGTTCTCTATCTCCTCTATATATCTCTCCAGTGTCCTCATTCGTTGCATAGAGGTTATTAAGTATATATCTTATCGTCTCTTCTTCAGTGGTGGTTGTCTCTCTATTTTCCTTGATTAAACCTTGAAATACAATTTTCCTCTTTATTTTATTTGCCGCAAGTTTATACGGTAGAGAAAATGGATTCTTTTCTTGCTTACTACAGTATGCTTTCCACGATTTGGTTTTGGCTTCAATTATGTCATTCTGATAGTTCTTTTGACCTTCTTGGTATGCTTTCTTGAAATCCTCTCTGAGCTCGTTTGTACACCTTTGGTACCTCCTCCGTAAAGCTCTTACTTTTTTCCCTTTTAGTTCTAATTCTGCGTTCCACCACGGTTTCTGCTTCTTGTCCTCATTACTAACATGTTTTGAATACTTCTTTTTAAGCTCTTCAATCTTTCTGTAGAATTGGTTTACTAAAGTTTCCAGCTGGTTCCTATTTTTTATTGTCCTCTGGGCCGTGGTTCGAAGCCATCTGTCTTCTCGTAGCTCCTCTAATAATTTATTTTCCCCCATTTTTGTTAATCTTTTTTCTTTCTTGGTTTTGACTTTGAAAAGTTCCATTTTAATGTAGCGATGGTCGCTAAGGCTGTCCTCCTCTAATACCTCCCAATTATGAATGTTCTCACCCAAGGGAATTGAGCTTATTGAAAGGTCTATCCAGCTTCTGCCATTCGAGGATTGAAAAGTTGGTAATGACTGTGGGTCATTTATAACATTAAGGTTGTTTCTATTAAGAAATTCTAAAACTTCTATGCCTCTTTGATTTGTCGTTTCCCCTCCCCAGATTATGTTTTTCGCGTTGAAGTCCCCGACGATTAGTATATTGTCCGTAGGTTGGGACTTGTTGAGGATCTCTTCTATTTCCAGTAATATTGGTAATGTATCCGATTGTGGCGGAAAATAACAGTTTATTGTCAGTAATTCGATGTTGTTCAAAGTCAATCTCGCTACTATTAATGTTTGTTTAATTTTTAAGGGAAAGATTCCAATTCTCTCGTTATGCACTATTGTTGCCGTTTTTGGATTGTCGCCTGATTGTATAATTCTAGTTCTAATGGGGAACCCGATAACCTTGTTTTTTAAGTGATACGGTTCTTGTATGAATGAAACATCCTGGTTCTGTTCTAAGTGAAGGTTCGTCAAATTACTTGTCGCTCGAAAGGAGCGACCTAAATTTATTTGTAAACACACCAGTTTGTTCATACCTTCCATTTTTATTATTTTTTTCCTACTGTGGCTAAGAAGTGCTGATTACCTAATTCGACTAGTTAAAGAGATAGTCTATTGATACCTGGGTGGGAAAGTTTTTAAGCGAAACCTAGCTCTCGCCTCCTCCTTTGGTATCGGTCCTCGAATGTGGGGCATGGCCCGTCCCACATCGAGTGGTCCACTGCTTCCTTCCCTGCATCTACGCAGAGAGGATAACTCTTCCCTTCCTCCCTGCAATATTTGTAGTAGTGGTTTCCTCCACATTCAGTACAGCGTGCCTTCTTGGCATAGCAGTTTCCCTCTCTGTGCCCCAGTCTCGTGCAGTACGTGCACTTGGGGAGGTATGTGTTTTCTAAAACTCTACACCTAGACCAGCCAATGTTGACTCTTTGCTTCTGCACAATTTCCTTGGCCAGTCCTATATTGGAAATGCGCAGTGTGATTTGAGAGCCGGATTTCCTCTCTGTCCTCCAGACTACCCTAATATCTTCCACTGCTCCTTCAATTTCATTTTGCTGCAAAAGTATCCTAGGGATGTCTTCGGAGTCTACCTTTCTGTCCACCGAGATCAGCCTAATTTCCGGTTCAGCTGTATCTACTATTTTGGTTTGGAACTGTTTTGTCTGCTCGTGTTCTCTTATTCTGTCCTGCAATTTCTTTACTGCTGTTGCGGAGGTGGTGGTTACTGCTACTCCACCTCTGATTGGCCTGAGAACAACGTTCTTGAGGGCAAGCGTTATGGGGTCAAAGTGCCTGACCAGTCTTTCTCGTACCTCTCCAGAGCTTGTTTCTTCCTCGTCTTCAGGAGCCCTCACTAGGAGGACTGCTTTCCTCTCACTGGGTGTACTTCTATTTTCACCATCCCGTCCATTATTAGCCAGGTTTTTCCTCGTTACCTCCGCAAAGGTCCTAATTTCGGCCGGTTTGGTCTTTGCTAGTTCTCTCACGCGTCCCTCTAGGTAAGCATTCTTCTCCACCACCTGCAGCGCAATCTCTTTAACCTTCTGGAACTCGTCCAATAGGCCTCTCAGGTGCTGACTTGCTTGGGGGACCTCGTGTTGAGTAACCATGAGGAGATCAAGGAACTCCTTATCGCAGTCGAGGATTGCACTCGTTCTCAGGTCTCGTAGGCCTTGGCCCTCACCCTCTTCTCTGGATGACTCCATCTTACCTCCCCCAATATCTCTACTGATATCATCGTTCTCTGTCTCTGTACGGGATTGCTGCTTCGGCTGATTTGCCATACGGGGCCGGATTTCCGAGAATTTCACGCAGGTTTGTGCCCAAATTCCTGCTTGTTTCTTGAATTTTCGCCTGTTTCGTTTTGCTGCTGCTGGTGCTGCCACAAGTGTTCTGTTGTCTGTATTGACTCGTTGAGACATGGCGAAAGAGATAAGAGCACTTTTCGAGGAACTTAAGCGTGAATTACGGGCTGAATTTAAAGGCTTCAAGGAAACACTCGAGCGAGACTTTCGTAATGAGCTGAGGGAAATTAAGTCCTCTATGGCTTCCTTAAATACTGATTGTGAAGAGGTAAAGGCTGAAAATGTAAAGCTCAAGGCGACCAACGCTATGCTAGAAGCCACGTGCGCTGATCTTGCTCAAAAGGTGAAAGATCAGGAGAGTAGGCTGCTACACCTTGAGCAGTATTCTCGTAATGCAAATGTGGAGCTCAAAGGTATACCGTACAACGCCACTGAAAACCTTATAGATACAGGGATCAAAATTGGCGAGAAAGTAGGTGTACCACTTGAGGAAGGCGATTTTGAGTCGGTGCACAGAGTACCAACCTCCAATCTAACAAAAAAGAACGTAGTAGTTCAGTTCGCACGGAGGCAGAAGAGGGACTGTTTCCTTGAGAATGCGCGTGCTGCCCGGCTCAAGTGCTCTGACGTAGGCTTTGACTCGGAGGAGCCGTTCTTTGTTAACGAGCACCTATGCCCAGAGCTGAAACGTCGGCTAGGTCAGGCTACTGCACGCAAACGCGAAACTGGTTGGAAATATGTTTGGGTGCAAAATGGCAAAATTTTCGCACGGCGCATGGACAACGCTCCAAAAATAAAGATTTCATGCAGTGGGGACGTTGCTAAAATGGTCAACCCTTTATGAAAGCTGGAAAATAAGACCAATGTTCCAAGCTTTGAAGGAGCCCTTTGTGGTGCTATGGCGTATCTTATCATGCCGTTCATATGTGTTAAGGAGACACATAGTTGTATATATTGCGATAGTCTACCCGGAGCAAAGGCCATATGCGCATGCGCTGTTCGCCACACGTTCGTTCTCTTTCCGATATTTGTTGCCTGCTTTTTTATTTTTTTTGTCTTGTGTGCTTTAATTTTGGGAGTACTGGTCTGTAGTTGCCGCTTTTGCTATTTTCTGGATTGTTTGCGTTTATGCCTGTATCGCGACATGAGTTGGGAGACAACTTGGCTGCGTTTTTCTGCCCTTGTTGATGAAATCTGTAGGCACAGTGATATTTTTTGTTGTCTGTTTCTCTTTTGGAAGTATGTCACTACTTGTCTGCAAACTGACAGCACTTCTATGTTGACCCATAATAATCAGCAATGACTTTATCTTGTATTAGTCCAACCACACTCAAGTCGGATATTGTTGAAAAGTGTTAATCACCATTAACTTTTTTACATATGAACATGCAGTCATTACGCCAAAAATATGATGACTTTTGCATTTTTATAAACGAGTTCGGGTTTTCATTCTCGGTTATTATGCTGACTGAGACGCGGTACTCTGATCTTGATACCATACATTTAGATGGCTACAGTGCCGTTTCTTTGAATAGGAAATTGAAAAGGGGAGGCGGCGTATGCATGTTCACAAAACTGGGATTTACCTATGACCTCCTCAATGACTTTTCTTGGTCCACAACGGACATTGAGGTAATTTGTACAAAATGCGACAATTTTGTATTTGCTGTCGTGTATAGGCCACCTGATGGTAACTTGAGCGAATTTTTCACGTTTCTAGAGGCTATTTTCTCGTTTGTAAACGTAAACCAATATTCTTTAATTTTAGGAGGTGACCTAAACATTGATATGCTGACAAAAACTCCTAAACAGGGCGAATTATCTGCGATTCTCGATTCCCATTTTTTGTTTAATGTAATAACCACCCCCACACGTATCACTGCAACTAGTGAAACTCTTATCGACCTTTTTATTACTAACCTAGCAATTAATGACCTATTTTCTGGTACCATTAATGTGACACTTAGCGACCACCTGCCTATCTATTTAGTAACTGATACGTATAATACGGCAAAAAAATTCACTGAAAATATAATATATCAAGAAATCAACGCGGTTACACTGTCGCAGTTCCGAGATGAACTCGCCAGAACAAGCTGGAACGCAGTTTTTGCGTGCTCTACGGCTGATACTGCATATGACCATTTCATAGAAATTTTTTCTTCGGTATATAAAAAACACTTTCCGTACAAAGAAATAACTAAGCCAAACCGCGCACGTAAGCCTTGGGTAACGTTAAGTATATTGAAAATGATACGTACGAAAAACAGACTGTACCAGGTGTTCTTGAAAAATCGCGATTTGAATGCGCTGAAAGCGTTTAGGGCCTACAGAAACAGTCTCTCAAAAACTTTAAGGCAAGCCAAACGCGACTATTACCATACTATTTTTAACGGTATTGTAGATGTCAAGCAAATGTGGAAAAAACTAAACACAATTATATTTCCAAGTAATAGGACGCCCGGTGTCGACGAAATTACAATTGATAATCATATATTTAAAGGAAAAGCATTAGCCAATAAATTCAATGGGTACTTTACTTCTTTGTCGGAAAGTACTTACGACAGAAATGCATTAAGTTACATGCCAACACCTATAGCCCCCTCAATATTTATTGACCCTACGGAGCAAACTGAGGTAAACAACGTTTTCATGAAACTTAAAAAAAGCAAAAGTGAGGACATTGACGGCATAAAAATGGAACCGGTTATCTTTGTTATTGATTTATTATCACCCTGCCTGACGCATATTTATAATATTGTTTTAAGCACAGGTATGTTTCCTAAGCGGATGAAAAATGCCAAAGTTGCAGTGATTTATAAAGGTGGTGACAAAAATGAAATGAGTAATTACCGGCCAATATCGGTATTACCTATATTTTCAAAGGCTCTAGAAAAAATCATTTTCACTAGAATGTATAAATTTTTGGACTCGCATTCTGTGATTACAACAGCACAATATGGGTTCAGGTCTGGCGTATCGACGGAGACAGCGCTGTTGCATCAAAAAGAGTTGATACTGGGCAACATTGAAGCAAGAAAGCTAACATTAGGCGTATTCATAGACTTTTCGAAGGCGTTCGACAGAATTGATCACCAAACCATGTTAGAAAAATTGTTTTATTACGGGATTAGAGGCATCGCGCTCGATTTAATAGAAAGCTACCTTAGTGATCGGTACCAGTGTGTGTCTATAAATAGGCAAACATCTATGCCCAAAAAAATCAAACGCGGTGTACCACAGGGAAGCATATTAGGACCTCTTCTATTTAACCTTTATATCAATGATATTGTAAATGTGGATCACTCAATAACTTACATTATTTATGCAGATGATACAAGCTTATTCTTTACGGGAACAAATATAGACGATTTGATAAAAGCAGCTAATAAAACGTTAGTCAATTTTTCGAAATGGTCCTGCCAAAATTCGTTACAGATCAACAGCTCTAAAACCAAGGCCGTTCTTTTCCGTGCGAAAGGAATGACATGTACGTACACACAAAAACTGTTGCTAAATAATTTCAATATCGAACTTTCAGAGACTGTCAAAACTTTGGGCGTCATCTTTCATCAACATATTTTCTGGAATTCTCACACTGAACAATTGTGTATTAAGCTAAGAAAAGCCCTTGGCGTGCTGAGAAGGTGTCAGTCGTTTCTACCGCTCCCCCAGAAACTTCTTATCTTCAATACGCTTTTTTGTTCTCATCTACGCTATTGTCAGTTGGTATGGGCTTCTGGAACTGAAACATCAAAACAAAAGTTGTATACACTTCAAAAAAGCGCTTTACGGGCTGTTGCAAATATAGGTTACAGAGAACACACATCCCATTTATTTGTCAAGTTTAAAGTTTTAAAATTTTGTGTTGCATATGAACATAACTTGTTGTTGTCTTTGAGGTCTGAAATTCGAAAGAATTGCGCAAACCTGAGAGGCTTAGCACATTTACAGCCGAAAATTTTGTTGCGTCCGATGCGGAGTTCTGTGGTGCAATTATATACAAATTCCAAATCCGGACGGAGGCGGTCTGTCGGTGACGTCAAAAAATGGGCGGTCCGCAGCGGTCGTGAGGACGAAGGGAAGTGAACAGCCAATGAGCGAAATGAAGCCTCGCGTCATCATTTTGACGTGGACTTGGGGACCGTATAGCAAAGTGAAAAGTGTTTGTAACGTGTTGAAAAATGTTTAACTACTATTGACCATTATCAAATTGTGTTGGCACAAGTTTTCAAACGTTTATTAAGGAATACGGCACAATATAAACGTATTTTTCTTGTTACTGTTATGAAATAAAGCTAAATTTAGCGGGACGGTACGTGGTGGCGCTAAATACAACCCCGTTTCAAGCAGTTACTGTTTTCATATCTCCTCCACTATACAAACCTAAACGGCGCAACTTTCGAAGTTGTTGGCTCAGTCGAGCGCAATCGTGGCGGAGGTCAACTGTATCAGTAGTCAACAGCAGCAGCGGCTCATCGGCGTTATCCGATATCGTGCCCGAATCGGCTCCGTTTGGCTTCGCCGGAGTCACCAGCACTCGTCGGCCAAAGCGACGAACATCCGGCACGGCGTCCCACACCGACCGTGGCGCGTCGCAAGACCCAGCCCCGGCGACGCACTTTGCCGTGACCGTGCGACGGTGGCCGGCGGGCACAGAAGATGCACGAGGCGTGCCGGACACTGCCCCATCAGAGCGCACAACGGAGTGCCGCACTCGCACGGGCAAAACGGCGAACATCCGAGTGGCGGTTTCCCACTTAGCCGTCGGCGTCCCGGCTCCGCCCCGGCATGACTGCGGTTGCACAGCTTCGTGCGACTAGCGACCGCAAAGGCAGAACTCTCGCGACGCCGCTTACGTGCGCGGTACCCATGACGACCTTACTCACCCGAGGCGTGCAGCAAAAAAGAATGTCGAAAAAAAATTGCCCGCAGCTTCCCTGGGGGAAACTGAGGAGGATGCGGAGCATATAATTGGTTAACGGTTTGTTAAAAGTGCGAGTTACTTGGGTCGATGGCTAAATTGTTAACGTGGTTGTGAAATGGTGGGTTAAAATGAGTGAACACGTACGGCACGTATGCGAAAGGGCGGTGTTTTATTTATTGTGACGAACTTTGAGGACGATGGCTTTGTGGTCGGTAAAGTAAAGAGTGAGTACAAACCACGAACGAGCGGCAACTGAGCGAGCGAGCGCCGACCTTGAGTATATATACAGCGCGACGCGCATGCGCTGTCAGCTGTCGAATGTTCTCGAAGGAGAAGCGCGCGCGCGGCACAGATGGCGACGGCGCGACGGCGCATGCGCTGTCAGCTGTCGAATGTTCTCGAAGGAGAAGCGCGCGCGGCACAGATGGTGGGCGACGGTGCGCACGGCGCATGCGCGCGCGTCAGCTGTCGAATGTTCGAGAAGCGGTGCGGACGGCGCACTACAAGGCGCGAGTATAAGATGCTTCCGCATCTAAAAAATTTTTTTTTCTGTGTCTGCTGGGGTGCCCCTATATAGCAGCGATAAGCACCCAGACCGCCGTGGGTCGCTCGCCCCGGCTGACGCGGTTTTTCGTACTCCTGCGGGCGGTCGCCTTCAAGCACGTCCAAATACGCCACTTTCGTGGGCGCATTCGCGCTCTTTCGCTTCGCCGGAGTGCCAGCACTCACTCTGCCAAAAACGGCCAACATCCGAGTGGCGGTTCCCACTTTTGCGTCGGCGTCGTAAACCCCGCCCCGGCAGACGCGATTTGCCCTACTCGTGCGACAGTCGCCGGCGAGCGCGTCGAAAGACGCCGATTTCGTGCGCTAATTGGCGCTCCTTGGCTTCACCGGAGTGCCGCCACATCCTGCAAAGCGGCGAAGATCCGAGCGGCGCTTCCCACTTTTTCGTCGGCGTCGCAAACCTCGCCCCGGCAGACGCGCTTTGCCGTACTCGTGCGACGGTCGCCGGCGAGCACGTCGAAAGACGCCGATATCGTGCGCGAATTGGCGCTCCTTGGCTTCTCCGGAGTGCCGCCACTCACTCCTCGAAAAACGGCGAAGATCCGCGGCGGCGTTTCCCACTTTAGCATCGGCGTCCCGAACTCCGCCCGGGCTGACGCGGTTTACCGTACTCGTGCGACGGTCGCCGACGGGCACGTCGAAAGACGCAGATATCGTGCCGTAATCGGCCCCTTTTTGGCTTCGCCCGATTGCCAGCACTCACTCGGCCAAAAACGGCGAACATCCGAGCAGCGTTTCCCACTTTCGCATCGGCGTCCCGAAGCCCGCCCCGGCAGACGTGATTTGCCCTACTCGAGCGACGGTCGCCGGCGATCACGTCGAAAGGCGCCGAATTCGTGCGCGAATCGATGCTTCTTGGTATTGCAGGAGGGCCGCCACTCGCTCCTGCAAAAACGGCGAAGATCCGAGTGGCGCTTCCTACTTTTTTGTCGGCGTCCCGAACAACGCCCCCGGCTGACGCGATTTACCGTACTCGTGCGACGGTCACCGGCGGGCACTTCAAAATACGCCGATTTCGTGGGCGCATTCACGCTGTTTCGCTTCCCGGAGTGCCAACACTCACTCTGCCGAAAGCGGCGATCATCCGAGCGGCGGTTCCCACTTTTGCGTCGGCTTCGCAAACGGCGCCCCGGCAGACGCACTTTGCTGTACTCGTGCGACGGTCGCCGGCGAGCACGTCGAAAGACGCCGATATCGTGCTCGAATCGGCCCCGTTTCGCTTCGCCGGAGTGCTGCCAGTCACGGCGCAGAAAACGGCGAACAGTGTTTTTTTTTCTAGTATTTGTGCTATTGAAGGCAGATTTGATATCGGACGATAATTTTACACTTTATCACGCGCACCGATTTTCGTGTAGAGGTTTGCAAGTTTATGGGAATTTCTCCACTTGGAATAATGCGATTTAGTAGTACTACGAGAACTTCACGGATGTACTCAAGGGTGCGCGCAAGTCAGTTACGTCAACACCTGCAGATTTTTAGATGCGGAAGCATCTTATACTCGCGCCTTGTAGTGCGCCGTCCGCGCCATCCGCACCGCTTCTCGAACAATCGACAGCTGACGCGCGCGCATGCGCCGTCGCGCCGTCGCCCACCATCTGTGCCGCGCGCGCTTCTCCTTCGAGAACATTTGACAGCTGACAGCGCATGCGCCGTCGCGCTGTATATATACTCAAGGTCGGCGCTCGCTCGCTCAGTTGCCGCTCGTCCGTTGGTTTGTACGGCGCGTCGACGTCCAAAGTCGCGGTGAAATGAATTCCAACGAATCCACAAACACAATGATCGACGTCCCTTCGACCAGCGCCGCCCTTTCGCATACGTGTGTACGTGTTCACTCATTTAACACCCCCTCCTACGACCACGTTAACCAATTTAGCCATCGACCCAAGTAAGTCGCAATTTAACACCCCATTTCACAACCACGTTAACCAATTTAGCCATCGACCCAAGTAAGTCGCACTTTAACACCCCGTTAACCAATTATACGCTCCGCATCCATCCTCCTCAGTGTTCCCCCGAGGGAAGCTGCGGGCAATTTTTTTACACTTCAAACTGAAAATTGTTGGTTGTGAGTCCTCGTGTGATATTAAAGGGCCGATTCACTAACACATAGAACAAAGAAAGAAGGAAAAAAATTGCCCACAGCTTCCCTCGGGGGAACACTGAGGAGGATGCGGAGCATATAATTGGTTAACGGGGTGTTAAAGTGCGACTTACTTGGGTCGATGGCTAAATTGGTTAACGTGGTTGTGAAATGGGGTGTTAAATTGCGACTTACTTGGGTCGATGGCTAAATTGGTTAACGTGGTTGTAGGAGGGGGTGTAAATGAGTGAACACGTACACACGTATGCGAAAGGGCGGCGCTGGTCGAAGGGACGTCGATCATTGTGTTTGTAGATTCGTTGGCATTCATTTCACGGCGACTTCGGGACGTCGACGCGCCGTACAAACCAACGGACGAGCGGCAACTGAGCGAGCGAGCGCCGACCTTGAGTATATATACAGCGCGACGGCGCATGCGCTGTCAGCTGTCGAATGTTCTCGAAGGAGAAGCGCGCGCGCGGCACAGATGGCGACGGCGCGACGGCGCAAGCGCTGTCAGCTGTCGAATGTTCTCGAAGGAGAAGCGCGCGCGGCACAGATGGTGGGCGACGGCGCGACGGCGCATGCGCGCGCGTCAGCAGTCGAATGTTCGAAAAGCGGTGCGGATGGCGCGGACGGCGCACTACAAGGCGCGAGTATAAGATGCTTCCGCATCTAAAAACGCCCGCGCTCGCTCAAGAAGCCTGGGTTCGCAACAAGTGGCAACATCAAGCAACCGAGCGAGTGGGCCAAAACCCGTGGCGGCCAAACAAACGCGAAGACCCAACCGCGTCAGCCGGGGCGGCACGGGACAGGAAAATTCACGTCAGCCGGGGCGGCGGGGCACCGAATAAACCTCGTCACCTCGTCGCAGGATGAAAGAGGAAACAAAAAGTCTAAACAGCGTCTGCCGGAGCGAATGCGTAATAAAACAACAACAACAAAAAAAATTGCCCGCAGCTTCCCTCGGGGGAAAACTGAGGAGGATGCGGAAGCGGTTCCGCCAACAGTTTGGCCGGCGCTGGTCGAAGGGACATCGATCATTCTGTTTGTGGATTCGTTGGCATTCATTTCACGGCGACTTCGGACGTCGACGCGCCGTACAAACCAACGGACGAGCGGCAACTGAGCGAGCGAGCGCCGACCTTGAGTATATATACAGCGCGACGGCGCATGCGCGGTCAGCTGTCGAATGTTCTCGAAGGAGAAGCGCGCGCGCGGCACAGATGGCGACGGCGCGACGGCGCATGCGCTGTCAGCTGTCGAATGTTCTCGAAGGAGAAGCGCGCGCGGCAAAGATGGTGGGCGACGGCGCGACGGCGCATGCGCGCGCGTCAGCTGTCGAATGTTCGAGAAGCGGTGCGGACGGCGCGGATGGCGCACTACAATACAAGCGCGAGTATAAGATGCTTCCGCATCTAAAAAAACGCCCGCGCTCAAGAAGTCTGCAATCACCACAAAAGGCGACTGTGACCAAGCAGCGTCAGCCGGGGCCGTGCGGAAACGGAAAAACCGCGACTACCGGGGCGTCGAGGCACCGAAAAATCCACTTCAGCCGCGGCGGGGGAAAAAACAAAGACGGAAAAACGCAGAACCTAAACTGCGGCTTAGGTTCGGGTCTCACACAACAGGATACAAACTGTGCAGAGAACGTGAGGATCGGCGAGTGAGAGCGTGAAAACTGGGAAAACAAGGAAAAAACGCAATGTTCCAACCGCGTCAACTCGGACGGTGAGGCACCGAAAAAATCGCGTCAGCCGGGGTGAGCGAAAAGAAAAAACCACGTCAGCCGGGGCGAAAAAAACGCGTCTGCCGGGCGAGCCTGGGTGCGGCACCGCCGGGAAAACTGTGGCAAACAGACATGGCGAACGAGTGAGTGGGCCGCCAGCCGGGGTCAGCCGAAGAATGCCTAGTCCGAACCGCGTCAGCCGGGGCGGCAAAACCCGCGTCAGCCGGGGCGGCAAAAAACCGCGTCAGCCGGGGCGGCCCAAAACCGCCTCAGCCGGGGCGGCACGAAAACTGCGTCAGCCGGGGCGAAAGAGAAAAAAATACGCGCGTCTGCCGGGGCGAGCCCGGGTGCGGCACCACCGGGAAAACTGTGGCAAACAGACATGGCGATCGAGTGAGTGGGCCGCCAGCCGGGGTCAGCCAAAAGTGCAAAGTTCGAACCGCGTCAGCCGGGGCGGCAAAACCGCGTCAGCCGGGGCGGCCCAAAACCGCGTCAGCCGGGGCGGCGCGAAAACTGCGTCAGCCGGGCGAAAGAGAAAAAAATACGCGTCTGCCGGGGCGAGCCCGGGTGCGGCACCGGGAAAAACTGTGGCAAACAGACATGGCGATCGAGTGAGTGGGCCGCCAGCCGGGGTCAGCCAAAAAGTGCAAAATCCGAACCGCGTCAGCCGGGGCGGCAAAAACCGCGTCAGCCGGGGCGGCGCAAAAACCGCGTCAGCCGGGGCAGCGCGAAAACCGCGTCAGGCGGGGCGGCGCGAGAACGCAAAAACCGCGTCAGCCGGGGCGGCACGGAAAAACCAAAACCGCGTCAGCCGGGGCGGCATCAAAATGAGGAAAAAAAATTGCCCGCAGCTTCCCTGGGAACACTGAGGAGGATGCGGAGCATATAATTGGTTAACGGGGTGTTTAAAGTGCGACCTACTTGGGTCGACGGCTAAATTGGTTAACGTGGTTTTGAAATGGGGTGTTAAATTGCGACTTACTTGGGTCGATGGCTAAATTGGTTAACGTGGTTGTAGGAGGGGGTGTTAAATGAGTGAACACGTACACCCGTATGCGAAAGGGCGGCGCTGGTCGAAGGGACGTCGATCATTGTGTTTGTGGATTCGTTGGAATTCATTTCACCGCGACCTTGGACGTCGACGCGACGTACAAACCAACCGACAAGCGGCAACTGAGCGAGCGAGCGCCGACCTTGAGTATATATACAGCGCGACGGCGCATGCGCTGTCAGCTGTCGAATGTTCTCGAAGGAGAAGCGCGCGCGCGGCACAGATGGCGACGGCGCATGCGTTGTCAGCTGTCGAATGTTCTCGAAGGAGAAGCGCGCGGCACAGATGGTGGGCGACGGCGCATGCGCGCGCGTCAGCTCTCGAATGTTAGAGAAGCGCTGCGGACGCGCGCACTACAAGGCGCGAGTATAAGATGCTTCCGCATCTAAAAACTGATTGAACAGTACACTTTCTTGTGTTTGAGCATATATATCTCTAGCTCTGTAACACGCGCGCCACTCGTTACGCGCGGCACTCTGTTTTCCTCACACCCATATTTCGGCGGCATATGGCACGCGCGCTCGTCCCTACGCACGGCACACACCGCAACGCTTTCTCGTTCTTTTTCTTTTCCTCCAACACCGTCATCTATAGGCTTTTAGTGACCTGTTGCTCGTGGCACAAGTTCACTAGCTCTGACACCTCTTGCACGCGCACCGTTTTTTGCGCACGGCGCTATACGCAAAGCAGGGCAGTCGCATGCGTTTTTTTTCTTTCAGGCACCTCTTTCTTGACACAACGGTGTGGTGCTTAGAAGCACACGCGCCGCTTTTGCGCACAGAACTCCACCGCACTCGGTCTCGGTTTGTTCCACACGAACGGCAGTGTGCATTGTGCTACTACACTTTGCAAGCTTTTCTTCCGAGTCTCGACCGCGCTGTTCCTTCCGTACTTGGCGCGGTTTAGCGTCCAGCTTTGTTTGAAACCCCTATTGCGCGGTTCCTTTCGTACTGTGCGCAGTTTAGGGTTGAGCCTTGTCTCGAGCTCTTGCCGCG
>WOVY01013869.1:0-7500 GCA_013436015.1 Rhipicephalus annulatus | reverse complement strand
CTTCAGCGGGGCCAAGAACATTGGTGGGCTGGTTTCTGTCAAAAGCTTCTCTATCTGATGTCGAAAAGACGTTTCCGCGCGAGCACGCGTTATGGCATTCTCTTTCATATTGGGCCTTTGCCTCCGCGACCCACAGACGAAACCGTGCCAAAGCGCGACTGTACTCTATTTTTAGGAGGGCCCTAATGTCGTCGCTTTTTGCTCTTTGAAAACGTCTCCGCATGGCATTGACCTTCTTACGCTCTATTGCCAGAGCTGGTGTCCACCAGAAGTTTCCCCTGGCGTTTGACTTAACTGGCCTGAGCTGGCGTCGCAGGTGTTTATTGAAAATTTCATACAAGGCCCCCAAGATGAAATCTAACGCCTCTGGGGACCGTGGCTGCGAGCATATTGATCTTCGCGAACCAGGGCTCCCACTCTAGCGAGCGCAAGAGCTCTTGCTGAGCGTACCTTGTTAGGCGTTTCTGGGCTACTCTTTCGTCAGATCCTATTCGCACTTCTATGTTCTTATGTTCAGAATATGTGGCGTCGGAGCGTACAGTCCATGTGTATCCCGCCGTCAGGACCGAGGGCGTTGCCAGGGTGAGATCGATCCAGCTGGCGGCGTATGCCATCTCATAGGTCGGCTCGCACTGTGGGTCATTCATGACGACCAGGCCCGCCGCGGCCGCGAACTCCATTACCTGTGCGCCCCTATCGTTCTCCGACTCTGGGACCCCATGCTCAGGTGCTTGGCGTCAAGTCACCGGCTTACAATGACATGTGGAGAACGCGACTTCGACACCACCTCCTGAACCATCCGAAGTGTCGTGTCCATCGGCTTGTGTGGCGGAGCATAGGCCGACACTATATGAAGTGGGAGTCGCGATATTGCCCATATACTCCCACCACATATGTCGACAACATCACGGGGCACAGGTCGAACGGTGGCCGCCTCACCAGTATGATAGCCGCTGGGTCTTCCTCGCAGGCAAAAGCCGTAAATCCCGCAGGTAGGTTGGGCATTTTCCCCTTTGGTCTATATGGGTCGCACGCTATCGCGATGTGTATGCCGATCTCTGTCATGCGATCGCACAAGTTACTTAGAGAGAGCCTTGCGTGAATCTAAGTTGACCTGCAAGAACGCCAGACGCAACAACCCTCCCCGTAGCCCCCCCTCGGCGCTACCCTCGCCGTTACGCGCCGCCATAGTGCAGTGCGCGCCCTCAGCCTCGCCACCTTCTCTTGTAGCAGTGGGCATCCCGAAAAGCCGGTCGGGTGCCCAGCCGCCTCCAACCCAACACGGCGGCAGGCCGCGCAACAGACCGTCGCGTCGCCCATTCTTACTGGGCATGCAGCCCCCCCATGGCCCTTCGGTCCCACATTTCGTGCAGACGGCCTTCGGTCGGGTCCGCTGCGGCGGGGCACGAACTTCTTCCGTGCCCATAAGACGCGCAAAAGGTGCATGTAGGCACGTGTAGGTCTTCCGACGCGTGCACCATCGTCCACCCGACCGATAAACGCGGAGAGGCCATGATTCTTCGGAAGGCCTCCGGATCGACTTCTACCACGTAGGCTTTAGTGCCCCCGACGCTCTCGAAATGTGACCTTAACCTTCGATATGTCTACCCCTATCTGGAGGGTAGGGTTGCGTTCGTCGAGGAGTCTCAAGAACTCCTCAGGTCCTAAGTCAGGGTCTACTCCGGAAAACCTGACGTGGGGGTTTCGGCGGGCGGAGATGCGAATAGTCATGGCTGGTGCGCGTGACTGCGTTTTCGTTAATGGCGTTTTTTATGTTTGTGAGTGTTTGTGCACTATTTGTGAAAACCGTGACGCCATACCTGGTGTGTCTCAGCGTGACGTCCCGAATGTCCTTTGCCACTGGGTCGATGTTCGTCTTTAACAGTCGCACCACGTCCCGTGCCGGCGCCTCTGTCGCTCCAACCGGTGTTAGGTAACGCCACGTATTCATGTCTGACGCCAGACACCCTGCCGGGAGCAGCTCCAACGAATCCGGCAGGACCAGCCAGCCCAGCACCAGGGATGCCGGCCGGCCCGCCCGCCCGGACCACTGCGGCGTAGCTTGGAGCACCAGGAACAACCGGAACAACCGGACCAGTAGGCGTGGCGCCCGTCGCCACCTGGACGCCAGGCCCAGCAGCAAGCACAGCGTGCGCGGGACCAACTGCGGGAGCCGCCGCCAGGCCGCCCAGGATGTCTCCAACTGGTGGTCGCTCCGCCACCAGCACTTGTCTCTGTAGGCCGGCGATCTCCCGGCGCGCGGCTACCAACTGCCCTTGCAGCGCCATGGCCGCGCTCCCGCTCCGTGGCCGCGTCCGCCCGCATGTCGGAGCACAGGTTGACCAGCTCGAACACCCTGGACATTATGTAGTTCCGGGCACTCACCGTGATGCGGTTTAGCGAGTCTGCGCAGAACCGAGAGATCTCGTCCTCGATCTCGCGCGCCCGAATCTGCATCCGAGTGCCCGCATCCCCCCTGTGTCCGATGCCGACCGCGGTGACCTCCGAAACAGAAGAGCTGGCATCTTCTTCCTCGATCGCACCCGCCGCTGGTCTCACGGGACAGGAATGGGCTTTGGCAGTAACATGTTGCGTGCTTTCAACGCCTCTCGTCGCCTCTTGTTCTGTCGGGTTCTGCAAATCTGCCAATACATTATCGCCTTCCGGCGAAAAACCATGATTTGGCGTATTGGAAGAAGGTCCTACGGCGGGAGAGCCCGCCCCATCGGGCGAAACTTCGTGTACGGCCCGACTAGATGCCATAGTGGGGTTGGCTCATACCCGCCATTTGCCGAACCCAGGTATCGCTTCTCTCGATCAACTAACGGTCAAAATGACCGTTCCAGCTCCCAATTTCTCTGTGGGGCGAGTCCTGATATGTTCAAAAAGAGCCTGCCACTAAGAAAAGGTGTCAGGAAGAGATGAAAACTTGCCTTTCGGCGAAATCTTCCAGGAGCCGATGCAGCAGGCAAACGACCAAAAGCACGAGCGCGCGTGCTTTTGCGTTACCGTTTGACAGATGTACCGCCCCAGTTAAACTTCCCGCCTGACACTGTCCTCGGAACAGGTCGCGCAGGCCCAACCGGCACCCCGAAGAGAAACCGAGGGCCCATCGCTTGGCGCTAGAAGCGTGGCCAACACATTGGTCCGCTTCACGCTCCACCGAGTAAGTAAAGAAACAATGAGAGTAGTGGTATTTCACTTGCGGCCACGAGGACCCCGCCGAAACGAAGCCGTATCCCGTGACCTCCCACTTATGCTACTCCTCTCATGTCTCTTCACGGAGTCAGACTAGAGTCAAGCTCAACAGGGTCTTCTTTCCCCGCTGATTTTGCCAAGCTTCTTCCCTTGGCTGTGGTTTCGCTAGATAGTAGATAGGGACAGTGGGAATCTCGTTAATCCATTCATGCGCGTCACTAATTAGATGACGAGGCATTTGGCTATTTTGTTTATTGACATCATCATTGGGCACCTACTCATAGAGTGAGGCAGCACCTCAGATGTCTGTTTTATTATCACTCTGAAAGGGCAGAGGGACCCAGGCGCAACTTTACTTAAGTAAAGCAACGCTAGCGCAGATGCCGCTATTGCGGCAAAGGGTTGTGTAGTCCCAGCTCGTGCTGATCGGAGGCTGTTGATGACTGCCGTTGATCGTTGATGGACTTTGAATGCCCGAAGTCCACCTTGAAGACATCTGATTGTGATGATCTTGGTATGCTCTCTTCCCAATCCAACATCCCGCAGAATCCCGACAGACTCGCTGGCCCAAGTTCCACGGTAGGTTAGCGTCACCGATGACACTGTCGGATAGGTTGATGCCCGAGTTGCTTCTTTTATCTTCATTAACATATCGGGAAATAAATACTTTGTTCGCTTGGCTTCATGTGCGTCCGAAAGATTCACCCTTGTGCTCACTATCTGCACATCAAGAATAACACACTGTCCATCTCTGGAGAGCACCAGGTCGGGGATCTTGGTACCCTGCGAAGTTTGGTAGTGGGGCTCCTCACGAACAGTCCATTCTTTTTCCCTCAATGACCTTGCCAAGTAACGGACGATAGCATCGTGTCGTTGAATTCTTTGATGATGGGTTTCGGTGACACCGCTGCAGAATGTGGCCCAGAGACTCGTCTGCATCACAGCCAGCTGCGACAGCGTTTGGTGCTGTTCTGGCCACGTTTAAGGCGGGTAAGATTGGGAATGGCGGCTATGTGGAATTTGGCGAGGTCTATAAACTCTTTTCCTTTCAGGAAGGTTGTCCCTTCGCCAAGCCACGCCGTCGAACCCGGGGCAGTGGGACACTGAGAGAGCGGCCTTCCATCGCAACTCGAGTGCAGGCTCCTTGTCCAATAGTTACGGACGGCTGCCGCTGAACCGATGATGGTATCCCCTAAATTGGGTTAAATCATGTGCTTGTCTTAATGCCTTCCGGATGAAATCCTTGGTGGCCACAACCGTGCATTGGTAATGGTCGCTATAGAGCAGTCGCTCAATCCGGGTGACTTTCATATGGGGAATTGCAGTTCTAAGACACATGATTCCTAAGCCACCCGCCGGAATGGGTGCATAGAGAAACCCAACCGGTACATCATGAGGCAGTGACAGCCAGGTCCTGACCGAAGCTCTGACCATCTTGTCTGGCGCCCTCAGCAGTTTGGCAGAGATCGGTCCCAAGACCAGCCTATGGATCAGGCGGGGAAGCAAATAACTCCGGAAGGCTACCAGTCTTTGTTGCGGCTTTAAGGGTGCTCTAGCCAGGCGGGCTAGCAGTATGCGGAGGTCGTTCCTCACGGTGTTATTATTGGCCAATGTTCCATCGAACCGAATCCCGAGGTATTTCCATACTGTTGTATGGGATACATTCTTGATGGGTTGGCCAGCGATCCTGTACACCCACTCGGTATCGACCTTGCCTTCTTGTCTCGCCCGCTGGGCATGATCGTTAGGGTCGCCGATTTACTTGCATTAGCCTCAAGACCACATTTTTGGAGATGCTTTTCCAGTCTGTGTAACTGGGACCGCAACCCGTTCCTTGTTCTCGCCATTAGGATAATGTCGTCAGCGAAAGCCATTGCTGACTTCACAAAGCCCTCACTCTCAAAGAGATCTCACTTGGGAGCTGTTCGAAGAATTCGTCTAGTGTCAAGTTGAAGAGCAGTGGTGATAATGGAACACCCTGCCTTACCCCTCTCGTAGGGTGGACCACCTTAGATAGGTTGCCACATGTGAGTACCGTGGTGGCTCTTTCATAAAAGTCTGAGACATATGCGCAGAAACCCTTCGCAACTCCCTTTCGTCTCAACCCTTGTAGAATAGCTGGGTGAGCGACTCGGTCGAATGCTTTTGCAACATAGACGGAGGCCAAAGCCAGAGGCTTCAGCTTATGCTTCGCCTCATCAATAACTGTTTGCAGTAAGAGAAGATTCTCTGCACAACCGTCAGCGGAAAGGAAGGCTCTCTGACGGTAGTCTAGTTTAATCGTTGACATCAGACGACGCATGAATATCTTGTGCAACAGCCTTGTTAAAACATGTGAGACTGTGATGGGGCGATGTAATGCCACCGAAGACGCTCCAGGCACTTTGGGAATAAAAATGGTCCGAGCGTTACACAGAAAAAGAGGTAGTCTTTTCTGAAGGATAAGAAGGTTCAGAACTCTCAGTACGAGCATAGGGCAGGTGAGCAGACTTCTGGAGGAAAACCCATCCGGTCCCGCCGCTGAGTTCTTCAGTGGCATTGCAGACTTAATCTCTTGGGCGGTGATGAGGAACCTAGGGTCTCTCGATCCAGCTGTTGCACAGTTGCTTACGGAGTGCGTGGATGCTGGGGGTGCCTCAAGAATTTCCTGCCATTCTTCTAGGAAAGCATTGGGATCCTCTATCGCGGATGACCCAGCTTCGTCCAGGATGTTCCTTATGCAAAACGAGCGATTCTTCTTATAAAGATTCTGACATTGTGCGTATTCTCTTTTCTTTCTTTTCCGACGGCTTTCTTGAGTCACAGTCGGCGTGCATCTCCTCTGTACCCTCCTGTCAGTGGTGAAGACTTCCAGTAGGTAAGTTTCCAGGGCAGTTGCGACATTCTGTCCATCCAGGAATCTTTTTTTAATTCCCACAGTCTGAAGGCTTGGAAGGAACGAGGTGGCTGTTTCCCCACCAGTGTTTGCAGCTCCTCCACAATGGCAGCTCGATGGTCTACCCGTGAAGATGTATTGTCGCACGGTGCCCCTCTGTCTTCTTGTGCCTGTATAGATATTGACGAAGAACCAGAAACAGCTTGGCCTTGATCGTCACCATCTCTCCTACTTAGCAAGTCTTTTCACCAGCTTCCGGTACTGCACTTGCCGCCTATGGGACTTAATGCCGTCGAAAGTTCTTGTTGGAAATCTACTCGCCAATCGCTGGTTTATATTCTGAACGCCCTCTTAAGGAGGTGGACTTCATGGGCAGCCAGAAGATATTCTTCCTCTCTTGTCCATCTTGGTTTGGTTGTTCAATATCGATGTCGGCATTATAAACCTCGATATGCACATGACGTCTATGTTGGCTTAAGCCAATCTTCGACATAAAGATCGTCCACATTCGGGGCAGGCATAGTGGTCACTCTCCCTGTCTAGGACTGTACTTGATTCTACCATCGTACCATCATCCCTACTGTGAATGAGGGGAGGAGTTCCAGAAGAAGCCCCCTGACAGAACGCAGGGTCCTCATTTCCATTGTCGGATTCGGAGTCCGAAACTAGGTCAGGCGGTAAAATGCGCCTACCTCTTGGTCTTGCGCCCGTGCTCCGCCAGTCTGGCCCTTTGTTGCCACCAGCAGGTTCGTGCGCAACCGC
Source organism: Rhipicephalus annulatus (assembly GCA_013436015.1). Lineage (NCBI taxonomy): Eukaryota > Metazoa > Arthropoda > Arachnida > Ixodida > Ixodidae > Rhipicephalus > Rhipicephalus annulatus. The sequence continues at coordinate 665 of WOVY01013869.1, read as the reverse complement.
TAACTGAGGAGGCTCAAGGCTCCCCTCAATTCCTTCCGATGGCATATCAGTACACTCTGCCCAAGACTTTGTTCCGCAGGCAGCTTCTGCTGGTCTATTGATAAGACCTTCGGTGAGATTCTATTACCAATGAATTTGCCTCTCCAGTCACCTCACACGCCACAGCAACCTCGTGAACATTTCCTGCCACTTTATTTCCATCGTAGACTTGTTTGCCTTCAGCCTGGATCTCCACACAACCCGTCCCAACTCTGGATTCTTCATTGTACCTTTCATCTGGGATAACAAGTGCTTGAGCATTACCTCCTCTATCAGTCTCTGGCAATAACTTTCTTCCTATCTCAGCAGCCTTCCCGGTGTCGCCACCACTGTCGGCCAGAGCGCTAGCTTCTCCTTAGTCTTGTGACCGGATCTCGCACGATGCACACCCAGCCCTCTCTGGGTTCCAAAAGACCGTTTGCAGATGTCACACGTGAACTTGCAACTTTCTGGCCGCCTTCATGAACAGCTCGCACGAGTGTTGGATACATCCCCCAAGCTTGGTGGCGGCTGCCTGTGGGCAGTCGCTTTCTCAAAAATAGTCTGTTCAGCAAACACGCCAAGCAAAGAGGCCTTAGGAATCTCTTCCTAATGACCGAGTGCCTTCACTGTTGCACTGGCCGTCA
>WOVY01013868.1:40000-129320 GCA_013436015.1 Rhipicephalus annulatus | reverse complement strand
GGAGGGCTCTAGAAATTTTGACTCTATGAAACATGCCAAAGGTTTGATCGCCCGACCTCAAAATCGGCAGTCGAGCACCATAAGCACTAGACCACCTCATTGAGTCTTCCAACTTTATTTAGCTTTGTAATTAAGTGATGCGCTTTCCTTCAAAAGCAATTCTTGCTCAGATTTTTGTATCTTGGGTGCCTTTCTAGCGCACTTCCGACTAGTCCAGTTTTATTAGGCAGTGTGCTAAACACAATTACGTTGACATGAAATGATGTAATGTTAAAAGTGCAATGCAGAATTGCAACTCTAGTGTTACTGATGCTGCTCTATTAGATTAGTAATGTCGTGCTAAAAACATGCTGGTGTTTTGCGAGAAATGTTTTTACTGCGGGACAATTGCTATTCGTCGGGTGAGACGTTTAGTCGGGCATTGACGATTCATGTTTGTGTGCAGTTCATTCACGGAGGCCACACAGCCAAAATATCAGACTTCTCTTGGAATCCGAATGAGCCGTGGGTCATCTGCTCAGTGTCTGAAGATAACATCATGCAGGTCTGGCAGATGGTAAGTGCCTGCTCTGTTATGAGTAAATTGAATCCCAGTTTAGGGTCTGCCATTAGTAAGACATCGAGCGAGCCGAAGTAATTGCGTACATTTTCGTGCCACATGTTTCACATGTACACTATGCAAAGTTCCTTCATGGAGTGATGGCATACACTAGTACGGCATATACGGTAGGCCACCTATATCCTAAGCCCCCCAAATCGCTAATATCTGCACTATAACCAGCACTGCACAATAAGCACAACAATATTTAAATGCACTGCACGTGCAAAACGCGCTAAGGTGCTGCACACCTTGACACTATATCAGTGTGGCAGGTGTATTCTTCACAAGTATCAGATGTGTTGAAAGTATTTTTGTACCAGATATGATTGCATTTCATCAATGTTTCTAAAACTCAACTGCAATATTCGTAGTCCTTGAGAAATAAATTTTCCTTTACAATGTCTTACATTATTTATTTGCTTGGATTGAGAAACAGGCGATGTATTTGTAATGAAATTCTTGATTTTTTTTCTTTAGGCTGAAAACATCTACAACGACGAAGAGCAGGAGACCCCTGCTACCGAGCTCGAAGCTTCGGCGTCGTAAATTGGGGTGTGGCACTTGACACCGGCTCTCCTAGTCTGTGTTGCCACTGCCATCTGTGTTTATTTGTACAACTCATAATCACGTCCACCACTGTCCTGCTTTTGACAACTGTCCTAGTTTCCTTTTGGCAGGTTGCATTGTATGGTCATTTTTATCTTGTTCAGTTTGTGAAGGGCAATATGGCATATTCATTAAAAACAAAAACACATTAATTTTATGGCACGATCTGCTCGTCGTATTGCCTTATTTTTTTTATGTGTAGCGAAACATTGCAAAACAGTAAGGGCTTGCAAAATACTTGGAATTTCCGAGAGGTTGGTCGTTACCATTCCAGCTTCATCTATTGTTCCAAAGTATTTATTTATTGGTTCAGTATATCCAACCGCATTTTAAGCCGAATAAATACATTTTGGCATCCAGAAGTTTGTAAACTGCTTTCTTCATGTAGTGTTCCTACTTAAAATAACGGAACAGCATTAAAGCTTCAGTATGGAACTGGCGTCCATCTTAATCTGCTTTATTTTTCACTTCCTCCTCCTTTGCTTTCCTGCCGCGGCTCTCGTGCTTCTTCATCTTCTGTCCAAAGGCTCATACCGCTTCACCCTTCCCGCTTTCTTTTAATTACCCCTCCTGGGGTAATACTTGAAGACATTCCCAATTGAAGCACATTCAACAGATCCACGTTCACCAGTGTACCAGACAGTCTTCAAAATTCCGTTCTGGGTGGCTGTCTTGGTCACAGAGTAAGGCCCATAAAATTTTTGCACTGGAATCTCTTATTCCTTTTCTCACTAGTACGAGGTCGGTGACTTGAATGTTTGGCATGTCTGCTCGATGCCTCTTGTCGAAATTCTTTTTCATTCGTTTTCGGTACATCTCCTCCTGTGATTTTTGTTGCCTCTCCTCGACAATCTTGAGGTTTTCCAAGAGTCCCAACTCACGATCTGCCTGCAGAATAGGGGTCTCTCCTGTAGAAGCGTACTGTGGACTGCACCCCAAGCCACTTGTGTAGGATCGGTTATGATGTTTTACGGCTGCTTCTAAAGAACATTTCCATCCCCCAGGAAAATTATCGTACATCTTGATGTATTGTTTTCACGTCCCGTATGGCACGTTCTGCAAGCCCATTCGCCGCAGGATGGTATGGCGCACAGAACTTGATCGATACATTGTGATCTCGAGCCCATCTTACTAGCTTTTCACTCTTGAACGCGGGGCCGTTATCGCATACGATTGTCCGCGTAGTTCTAAACATGTCTCTTTCGAGAAGGGTTATGACGCTATTTGCATCTTCTTTTCCTGCTCGTGCCGCGACCATCCTGGTGCATTCATCTATGGCCAGCAGAAAGGCTTGCGTTTTTCTGACTCCTTCCCGTTTCTTGTTAAGTTCGGCGAAATCCAGGTGAACTACTTCAAAAGGCACGTTCGAGTGGCAAGGTAGTATCATGGTGTCCGTAGGCTGTTTATACTTGACTTTGTGTACTTGACACACATGGCATGAACGAACGTACTGACTGACGTCTTTCTTCATGTGAGGCCACGTAAACCTCTTGACCAACTTGTTGTAGGTACGCCAAAAGCCGTCGTGTCCTCCAGATTCTGGGCTATCGTGGTACAAGTAAAGCACTTTGGAAACAAGAGTTGGTGGGACTTGATACCGACCTTCAGTAAAAACCAGTTGTTCTGAGCCTTCCCACAGCTTCACTTCCATTGATTTCTTTCAGATTTTTCTGTGTGTTTTGTACCATCAATCTTGATAGAGCATCTGCATCGGTTAAAAAGCGGGTCCTGGTCGGTGCGAGATGGTGAAGTCAAATTGCTGCAAGTAATTCACCCATCTGGCGATACGCCCTTTAGTTTGGGTCATATTCAAGAGATGAGTGAGTGCCTGGTGATCGGTGAACAAAGTGAACTTCGTACCTTCCAGGTACGTGCGGAAGTAGTCAACGGCCTTCAGAACCGCCAGTGCTTCCTTTTCTGTAGTAGTGTAGTTTGTTTCAGACGGCTTGAAAGTGTAACTGTAGTAACCTACTACGTGTCGCTTTTCTCGGCCAGATGCTTCAATACATTTTTGATACAACACTGCACCAGTCCCATAATGTGAGGCGTCAGTGTTCAATTCAAAGGGTAAAGTGAAGTCTGGTATACGCAGAACTGGGTCAGAAGAAATTCTGTGCACCAAGTCACGGTAGACTCTCTCACATTCGTCACTCCATTCAAAGGGAACTTCTTTCTGCGTTAAGCGCGTGAGGCATCTAGTTTTGACAGCAAAGTCCTTTATGAAAGATCGGAAATGTCCTGCCAATCCCAAAAACACACGCAGTGAATGGACGTCATATGGTTTCTTCAACTGGGAGATCTTCTCGACGGACTCTTGTTTTGTGCTTTTGGTGTTCCCATCAAAGACTCTTCCAAGAAACACAACTTTTTGTTGAAAGAAGGCACTCTTCTTAAAATTAACCTTGAGATGTGCCAAGCTCAAGGCGTTTAACACCTGAGACAGATGGTCCTGATGCTCAGCCTCTGTTTGGAGAAGACTATAATGTCGTCTATGTACACATTACAAAAAACACCAAGGAATGGCTTTAGGACTTCGTTCATGATCTTCTGGAACCACGCTGGCGAGTTTTTCCAACCGAAAGGAAGCCGGTTGTATTCGTAGAGATCGAATGGCGTGATAAAAGCGGTGTACATTTTTGTTTCTTCGGTTAGTGGGATCTGCCAGAAACCTTTGCATAAATCGATGCGGGAAAAATGTCGGCAACCCCCGGTCTCATCTATAATTGTGTCGATCTTCGGCATAGGAAATGGTATGAGTTCTGTCTGACGATTGAGAACCCTGTAGTCGGTGCATAATCTGAAGGTTCCGTCTTCTTTCGGTGCGATCGTTATGGGAGAAGCGAAGGGTGATACCGAAGGTCGTATGATATCAGCATCTAGCATCTCCTGCAACTCTTTCTTGAGCCACATCTTTCGCTCTCTTGACATATTGTAAGGTGCTTTTCGGATGACGGTCTTATCAGCGAGTTCGAAAGGAACCTTGTGGGACTTCATCGCCTGAGGATAGCTTCCTATGCATACAAGTTCAGGGTAGGTCGTTGCGATATCCTCCGCGCACTTGACAACTCGTAGATTATCTTGTCTACCCTGATTTGTCTCGTTCCTTGCTACTCCTTCGACTAGAACCACATCGTCCCAGTACACGTTGATCTTTAGTTTCTTTATATCTGGTCTTGATAGCAAAAAGTCGTACGTTACCCCCTCTATCACCAACACTTCGCTCTCTATTTGCTGACCCTGGAACTCGATGTTACAAAGGCCCACTGATCATGCAACGTTACTTTTCCATCATAGCCTTGTACTCGTAGGATTCTTCCACTATGCAAGCGATTTGCATCCACCAGCTTGGCATTTATAATGGACACAGAAGCACCGCTGTCTACCAGAGCCATCATATGTTTGTTTCCTACTTTGACGGGAATGTGAAGTAGGCTAGAGCAACTTAAATAAACAGTCTCATTTGGAGTCATCGGGTGGGACTGATCACCCTCGTTTATTAGTTTTTTTCTGTCGAATACTCCTGAGCTTCAGTGTCGAGATTATTCACTCGACATCTTGGAACACGCCAGGGCAAGTTATCTGTGCGAGTAGCGAGGTGGCTCGGTTCTCGCTGAGCGCGGCTTGACCAGTCCGCTTTACTCCGACTGAAACAGCTGCTTGACTCGGCGGTTATGCTTGTTTCCGAAGCTGATGGTATGTTCTGAAGACACGCGAGGAGGTCATCTAGAGTCTTTGGTGACAGTATTTGCACTTGCTTCAACACGTTAGTGTGCAATCCATGCATTATTAAGGCAACTACGGCCGTAGATGGAAGCAAAGGCTCCGCCAGCTTTAAAAGACGGCGTTTCTCAAAGAAGTACTCGACAAGGCAACTTTGCTCAGACTTGAAATTAAGCGCCGTGTTCCATCTTTCTACTGGATTGCTTCGGAATGCAGTCAAAAACTTTTTCCTCCACTGGCTCCAAGAGTCGTCACTGTCTTCCAGAATGCATGTTTCATACCACTTTCGCGCAACACCTCTCAAGTAAACGCGCATGTTGGTGATTTTAGCCTCATCAGAGAGCCACTTGTTTTTTCCAGCGGCATATTCGTAGAAATCAAGCCAACTTTCTGGATTTGAAGACACACCGTCGAAAGCATCAGGTTCTACGAATTTAGGTGTCGGTCTCTCAGCATTCAGAGAGCTTATAAGAGATGTCATTATTTGGTTTTGTTGAACCATCTGTTCCTGTTGCAGCTGAAAAGCTTTTAAAACGAGGCTCACCTCTTCCGTCGAAGATCGTGATCCTGAGTGTTGTCGACGCACTGGTTCAAGAACTAGGTCGTTGAAGGTTGCCACACGCAAGTTCACTTTCACAGCACCTTTCCGTCGTAGTTCAGTAGTGTCTACGGCTGCCTTTTCCACAACCAGGTTCACGAGTTCTTCCGAGCTGAGCTCACGAGGTAGGTCTACCGCTGCTTCGTCTTGAACTTGGTACTTCGAAAAGATGATCTCCTCGGAGGTCTCGTCTATGAAGAACGTCACCCACATGATGGCTTCGATCCTGTCGACTGCGCCAAAATAATGTAGTGTTCCTACTTAAAATAACGGAACAGCATTAAAGCTTCAGTATGGAACTGGCGTCCATCTTAATCTGCTTTATTTTTCACTTCCTCCTCCTTTGCTTTCCTGCCGCGGCTCTCGTGCTTCTTCATCTTCTGTCCAAAGGCTCATACCGCTTCACTTCATAACAGCGTTCATGTTGGCATTTGCAGTTTGACCGTCCGTAGTGCATATAACTGCAGCAGGATTGTTATAGTGCATAGTGTAAATGACATATGCGAAGTAGTAAATTACATCATGCGGACTCACCTATGTCATCGTCAGTGCACCGCGCTTGCTTTATATCCCGGGGCAGTTCATTTTTCTACTAGCCTACAGGTTTGCTGACCGCTCGATACCGCAGCGCCATACGCATTCGAACCAGTCTAATGTGAATAAGCCCTTTCAAAACAACTCCGATGCGATATGCTTGAATATTAAAACTGAAAGGGACAAAACAATACTGAAAATTAAGTCGGCTTTTTTCAGGTTCTCGAATGAAGAGAAAGCATGAGAAAAAACAGTAAAACAGTAAGAATGAGAAAAAAACAGTAAAGTGAATCTGGGGAGGCATACTGCACCGCCTCTGAATGCTCTTTTCAGGGTGGACGAAGCCAGCTCGTCTTCGGCAGGAAAAAAGGTAGCGGCAGCCTTTTGCATTCCCCGAATGGGGGCCGGGGAGGCTCTGAGGAATTGCGCCATTTTGACACACACACACACACACACACACACACACACACACACACACACACACACACACACATATATATATATATATATATATATATATATATATATATATATATATATATATATATATATTTCTAGGTTGCTTGGCAGTTGCAAATCTTTTACATGTGTTTTTTAATGGTGCTCCTTCGTCGTTATTGTATGAGCCGGACCAAGTCGAATATCGCTCATTTTCAGTCCAAGTGCGTCTGTTTTAGCAACATTAGGCGAGTCTATGAGTCGAAGTAAGTCCGCTGGAGGAACGTTTTGATCAGTCTGAGTTTAAGTGGGTATATTTGAGGAAAATATTAGTGGATCCGGCTGACAAAAACACCGGTGAGTCTGAGTGTGAGTGAGTTTAAATAGAAAGAAATTTCGTTAGTCTCAGTCCGAGTGAGTCCAAAGCAAAATATTTTCATATATGGTTATTGAGTTAGTCTGAATGTGTTCTATTTTTTTTTTTGCCAACCTATGCCGTGCGTGGGATCTTTCCGTATTTCGCAGAGTGTAGTCTGAGTGTTTGCAAAATTTACTATAACCTTGCTCGTTTGAATGGCGAATCTGGTTTTCATGTTAAGCAAGATCCTTTATGCCAGGTCTTAAAAGCTGAACAATATTGCTGCTATTTTTCTGTCATACAAGCAACCAGAAATCTTCCCGAAATCTTCTGTTTGCATTTTTTCCAAGTAGCGGCGCAAGGGGTGGGCACGGGGGAGCTGGAGCTACAACCCCCCTCAATTTTCACTCGCCCCCACTGCCCCCCCCCCCCAATAGAGAACATAGTCACAACACAATGGCTAATACCTGAGTCACACGGGTGCGCAAAAAGTCTTTTGAGTAAGGTGTCTTTTACGAAGTTGAAAGACTTTTAACAAACAGGTGTTTGCGGTGCAGACACACGGCAGCAAAGATCTCCTTTTAGTGTTTCGTTCGATGACGCTAGCGAAAGCGTGGCGCTAGCATTTAATAGAGAAGCAATGAAAATTAAACTATGTATCGCGATGTACAAATTAAAGACTTGTTGCACTGTTCGTTTCTTCAAATAAATTGAAGAATAAGAGATGAAGAAACACCGATGTGAAAGTTTGTTGCACTAGTTAAGGAAACATTCCTATAACTTGCGACGTGCACAGTCCGTCTGGCACCACTGGGCTTTTATTTACCGCATTTGTTTTTCGCTGCTCTCGACTGCTCTCGACACGTTATGGGCGACCGTACGGGAGAAAAAGCGAGGATCGCAAGCCTCACGGCCTGCCTTCTCGCTCTGTGAAGCGAGGCAGACGCTGCAAAAGCCGCCAAGGAGAGGTGCCAACCACTGGCACGCGTATGCTTGCGCCTACGCGTCAAAAGCGTCTAGTCGCGCCTGTGGAGGAAAAGGGCGTGCAACTACTGGCACGCGTCGACCACGTTGACGCCCACGCGTCCAAGGCCGATGCACAATGTTGCTTGATCTTTTGGCTTAGAACTGTCCAAGTTCAGCACAGAACGGCACGTTCTCAACTGGAGCGGGAATGTATGTTTTAGAGGATATGAGAACACGTTAACAACTTGATAGTGCTTCAACCACCACAGTTTAGACTATTTTAGAAGTAATTGACATTTCAGTGCCCAAAGTAACTACAGCGGTATGTACCAGAAATCAACATCGGTGCGTGCGCCGCTCCCGCGAATGAACATTCGCGTCTAGCATGCTGTACGTCAATAATAGGCGTGTGCAGGGTTCTCCTTAAGGAAGGGGGGGGGGGGGCAAAAGTTTGTCCCAGTGCCCCTCCCCAGGGCTAACTTAGCACCCCCTTCCTGGCCATAGACGTTGGCCATAGACGCTCGGACTAGGACCACATGAATTACGGGCAAACACACGACTGCCATGCTTTCCTCGCTTGTGCGAAATGGCGCGGCGCGAGACCGAGCGTCACCACGTGATATTGCCGACGCGTTGTAGCTGCTTACGAGAGTAGAAAAGGAAATAACCATTAAAAGAGTTCGTTACACCTTCTGCAGGATATGAAATTTGTTTTTACAAAGAGTTTTGGTGACCGAAAAATAAGCATTCGCTCTTTTTTATCCCACCACTCGAAAATTGCTGGCACCCACTGGTTTCGAGGCTACTCATTCGGAGCCGTAAAAGAGATCGACGAACGCCGCTTACGAAAAAGACCGCTTCTGAAAAGGAGTTCGCTCTGTGCCGTGTGTCTGCTGTCAGGAACTCCTTTTCGGAAAAAGACCGCTTACTTAAAAGACATTTAAGTGCCCGCGTGACAGGGGTATAACTGTGCTTCACGTGAAGAGTGCACAATTTTCGCGAGTAATATCAACAGACAACTGTTATTCGGTCTATTAATGACACCACGTTTATTACTATATATTAGCGCCTCTGGAGGCGCTCAAGGCCGCCCAGAAAGACGTGGGCCAGCTAAATATGCAGTCATGTGCGCCGTTCCTGCACCACGTAGGTCTAGCGCTCATTGACCACCGGCTGCGTCATGCTTCGGACACCTTGGAACACATGCCGCGAAGCCGCTGTCGATGGTGCCGCCGGCGACGAGCCCCCCGTTAGACGCGCCACCGACGTCTGGGTCACCACGCACGATGGCACCGGCTGCGGCGTCAAACTCGTGCGGCCGGGTTGCGCAGAGATCGCTGCTCTGGTCGGGTAGACTGCAGGCAGCGCAGACTGCGCGTACGGCCACGAACCATAGCCGCCTGCTGCACCACCGCCGTACACGTTCACGTTCGTGTACGCGACGGCCGACTGCTGGTTCTCACCCGAACAGTTGTTCATCATATGCGGGGGCGGTGGTGGCTCGCTGGGTGGTGGAGGCGGCAGTGCGGGTGGCGTCGGAAATGGCGGCATCGCGGGCATCATAGGCGGAGGCAGGAAGATCGGAGCCGGCAAAAGCGTTGACATCGGAGGAGGAAAGGGCTGTGGTGGGTGCGAGCATGTCGGCCGCGGCACCACGAGGACGGGCCTGACTGGCTTGCGACGTCGCCGCCGCCTCTTGATGGGCACAGGCACCGCAATTGGTTCCGGAACTTGCACCTCAATTTGCACAGGCTCGGGCGGAGGTGGTGGCGGAGGGGGAGGTGGTGGGGGTGACGGCGGAGGGGTCGGTGGAGGCGTCTGGGTCTCCGATGATACCTTCCTGACGCGCTTTCTTCTGCGAATCTTTTTGATCTGCTTCTTTTTCGGCTTCTTTTCGCCGACGGCCAAATACACAACGGCGAGTGCACTAGCAGCCATGGCAGCGACCACACCGAAGATGACGGAGACCACCATAGCCATCCAATGGGCAACCAGGTTATCCGAGTAAAGTGGGCACGCTGCTGTCATGTCCGTGTCGATGATCTTGTAGGGATAAAAACAGTCGCCGTTGACCTTAACCTTGGCCGCCGGCGCTGCTGCAGCTTTCGGTTGTGGCGGCCGCAGAAGTTGCACTTCCACGACGGCATCTTCCCCTGGCATTTCAAGGGTCTTCTTTTTGGTGGCCTTGCTCGCACACGTCGGGAGGCTCTTGATCGGCGCCTTGCCCTTGGTGGAACAGTTGACGGCGAGTTTGCTGGGCACCAGTCGGCAGAACGGCTCGGGCCTGCTACTCGGAGGCCAGAGTCTGGCGATAGCATCGTCGAGCACAACGTACGAGCTATCACGGTACGGTGCACACAGGTACGTGTTAGTCATCACGCACAGTGGCAGCCAGCGTGCTATCATGGGCAGCGCGATAATCAGGTGCACTAGCAGCAGAACCGCGCTGGCCACGATGATAGTCGCCACGAAAATGGGGCTCTTCTTGCCTTGGTTCAAGTTCTTCTTCCGGCGGTTCCATGCGACGCATCCAAGCAGGGCAGAGGAGACCGCCGTCGCCATGCCGAGGCCGAGCACACCCATCTGCAGAAAGGGAAGCAGGCCCGTGGTCATGCCCTGCAGTGAGTCGAACGCGGAGAAGCTGTTTTCCCATGCCGTTATGTTGCCCTTGAGCCACTTGATGCTGTTTGTGGTTTCCGTCAGGCTCTTGTCCAGGTTGGAATCAGGGTCCTTGGCCGCCTTGAGCATCGTCACCGTAAGCTGCGTGTAGTTGTGCAGCAGCTCGAACGTCCACTCGTACGCTTCCGGTGCCTTCTCTCCCAGGGCGTCCTTCATGGCATACCAGGTGCTTATCATGCTCATGAGACAAATGAGCTGAACCAAGCTACAACCGACCAGGACCAGCCCGCACATCAGGCACTGTACCAGGCCCACGCCGGCCGTGTGGCGACGCAGTGCGAAAGTGGCCACCGGAAGCACAACGAACAGTGAGAGCAGCGTTAGGCCCAGGACAATGTAGCAAACCAGGGCGATGAAGCTCACCATAGCCTGTTCCGTGTCCAGGTAAGAGACGAGCGTGGCCATGCTGCCTTCGCTCGCCAACTGGCCGAACAGGTCGGCGTTCTCGGGGTCCGTGGTCACCATGGCCATGAACATGCGACCCATGCCACTGAACCATGGGCTGGTGCCACCGTCGATGGAATCTATGTCGAGCTGAACCAGCACAGGTTTCTTTGCTGCGGCAGCCATCGCTCTTCGAGGTTGGTCTGTGATAAAACGCCGCGCGTGTGGACGTTACCTTCTTGCTGTTCCCAAAGATCACGGTTGGTTAAAAATGGCAGTTGTCACCTCGAGTCCCGAGCCACGAGAGCACGCGCTGCTTCTTCTTCGGTGCAGTGCCACGCCATTGGTCTTCCTCGCTAGTGGGGCACATTATTTCAGTAACGAAAACAAAATCGCGTTATAGAACTTTTTTTCTAATATACTGTCTTCATTCTACAACTTTTTTCTATTTTCTGTTGCAAGCAAGAGTGCAGTTATCGTTCTTATGAGACTATATGTTCTCTGGCCAATCCCCCAGAGTGGGTATGAGCCATGGATTCTAGGCTACAAACAAACAAACAAACAAACAAACAAATGAACAAACAAACAAACAAACGAACAACGAATCTAACTGGGTTGTGCTTGGCCGCTGAGGAGCAACCAACCAACCAAATAAAACCGTGAACGATCCAATACTAACTATTAAGGATACTTTTTCGGGAGCTACAAGAACTCTATCCTGAAAAGAAAGCGATAATTGAAGGCTTGTTTCGCTTTATTAGACACAAGAATAATAGAAATACCATACACTATTGCAAGGAAAGGATGTTATTTCTAATAGTTATGCCATAAAGGTGCAGAAAGTGAAGTGGATGAAAAGAACTCGATGCAGTTATTTCTACCTCGTGGATGCAACATATTGTCACGTGATTACAGAACGACCACAACGTTTGTTCACAGGAACAGCACTGGACGTCGTGCCGAACCGAACGTTAGAGCACGAGCACACCAACCGTCCTGTTCTTTTTTCACACCATGGCACATACTCGCATTGGCGTGGCTAAACCTCGTTCCATGCCTGTGGCATTACCCCCCCCCCCCCCCCTTCGAAAAAATGTACCACCCCGATGTCCAATGCCCGTTAAAAGTTCAAGTAATCGCGTACACGCACAAAGACGCATGATGAAGCAGTGTAAAGTGACTCCGGGGTAGTGTGGCTTCATCCGTGACACATGAACAATGTCGGCCTGCTGGGAACATCGAGATCGCCGAGCTGTGTCTTCAAGCAGGATTTCGTAGTTGACATCTGTGAGGCGCCGTAGTACTCTATAAGGACCGAAGCAGCGATGAAGGAACTTTTCCGAGCAGCCCCTTTGGCGAACGGGGATCCACAGACACACCAGATCACCAGGTTGGTAAATAACATGGCGATGACGGGAGTTGTCTCGTGACGTCTTGCATCAATTGGGCTGTAAAGGCCACGGTCAGTGATAAGAACTGTTGGCGCTCCATGGCGGAGGACGATGTTGTTGATGAAAAAATGCGCAATCTCATCGGCGGTACCTCGTTGTAGGGCTTTCGTTTCGCAGTACCTCGTTAAATAGTCAGTAGCGGCTACAATCCAGCGATTGCCATCATGTGACTTCGGGAAGGGACCAAGCAAGTTCATGCCGATTCGTTCAAACGTTTGTGACGGGGGTGCAACAGGCTGCAATAAACCAGCAGGGCTCACAGGTGGGGCTTTACGGCGCTGGCAATGATTGCACGTTTTAACGTAAAGCTTGACATCCTGGGTGAGCTTTGGCCAGTAGTAGTGAGTCCGAATCCGGGCAAGGGTACGTGCGAGTCCTAGGTGGCCGGAGGAAGGCTCGTCGTGGCAGGCAGATAAAATGTCAGCACGTAGTCCTGGTGGAACGACGAGGAGGTATTCAGTCGCATAAGGTTCGAAGTTCGTTTTGTAGACGATGTCGTTGCGGAGACAAAATGACCCTGAACGTGCGAATGTCGATGGTGGACTCGAGCTGAGACCTTGAAGGTATTTGATAAGTTGTCGGATCTCCCTGCTCACCCTTAAGGAACTCACTTATCATTAGTGCCCCACCAGTAAATTAATCCTGACGCTGCCCCTGATTTATTTCGTTGTGTTGTTGGGCTATGCATAAATACCTGAGTAAGAAAATGCTTGCTCTGGGGAGAGTATACTATGCCTATATTTTTAGGAGACTGAAGTTATTTTTGTTGTGAGAAAAAAATACCGGCCTAAGAAAATCGTAATTTGAGTCCACATTGAGGCAAAATTTACACCACATGGGGCTCCAAGTGAAAATTAACCTTATACCTCAATCTAGAGCAAACAAACAGCTTTATGTGGCCAGTGTTATCACTGGGCTATTCCATGCCATCTCTCCAAACCTTGGCGCTCGACCATTAGAGATTAGCTTTAAAAAATTGAGGATCATATATTTATAGAGCAAGGGATTTTCCCCTGAAATGTTTCTTGACATACATTTTTCAGTATCGTAAGACGCATGCGAATTGTTTTCGGAAAGCTTGAAGCTTGACTCGTAAAATGTATTGCCAAAAAATCTGTTCTACATTTTCAATAATATTTTCACTGACTCACCCCTATAATAAAATAAAGTTTGTCCAATTGAACAGGGGTGTCCTTTTAACTTGAAATAATTTTACGAACCCTTTCATGGGTGTTTATTGCTGCCTTAAGGAAGAGAAATATGGCCCATATTGGAGATTTTTCCATAGCAGATAATAGTGACATGGAAGAGATTGTATTAACGAATTGTCAAGTAGTTTTCCTGTAGGCGAAAAATAATTTTAAACGTACGTAATGCAAAATAGTGTGGACAACTGGCGTCAAATTTCGCTAAAAAAAGCTTTCTTTTTTTTCTCATAAGTGGTCGTAAGTTTAACATTGACGTGTTCCAGGTAAAATATAATGAACAGTCGATTTAGTAGTGATTTTCATTGCGTAATGACTGAAGGTTTTTGCTTACTTTTTGTTTTGGGTGAGAAAAATATTCACTAGTTATCTTCGGCTTATCTAAGTTATCTGTGTACTTGCACGTGTTCATAACTTCTAACAATTAATCCTAGCATAAAATACAAGCTCTGTGGAAGCGAGGAGCATTTAGAGAACATAAGCTTTGTTCAGGCTAATTGAAGTGATTTATTAGGGAGTATTAGCTTGGGTCCCTAACAAAATGTCAAAAATCAAGACGCCGATTTGTTAAAAGGTCGAATGCCAAAAAGCTGAAAATTTTAAATGCCATAAAATCAAAACACCTAAAACGACGAATGCTAGAAAATCAAAATGCATGAAAGACGTATCGCCGAAAATTTTTTGAACCATGCACGCGAATACTCCCGATTCGGAAGGAAATGGACGAAGATGTGGCGGGGTGTGTTACCAAAAACGAAAACCAATACTTTGTTGCAGTTGTGGTTATGTTTATGTTGTTGACAAGAAGGTGCATTCTAGGCACTATTGGAGATGCGAGAAGTGAAGAGACTGCAACGCCAGAGTGACTACCGACCTTCCTGTAAAAGGTACTCACATGACAATCTCAGAGAAAGTGATCTACGACATCCATGCGATTTCGGTTTATTACTACCATGAAGAGGAAGCAAGCCAGACTTGAAGGCATCGTCAAGAGAGCGACAATTCCACTGCTTACAGAGCAAACTGTTTGCGATAAGCAAGAAATCACTCTGATGTGCGATTGGAGGTGGAAAACTTTATAGTTTGCTATTTTTATGAAGGCTTGAGATAAATGTAACGGGACAACTGGAAATGAGCGTGAACGAGTGTGCTGGTGTAACTTCTAATTTAGCTAGATACTTCATCTTCCAGTATAGCTAGGTGACGCAGATATTTTGATATTTCGGCGTTTGAATAGTTAGGTGTTTTGATTTTTTGACATTTCACACTTTCGGTATCTTGTATAATCGGCTTTATGATTTTTCGTTGTTCTAAATTTCTGCATTCCAAAAGTTCGTCATTTTGATTTTCGGCATTTCGACTGCCACATTATTATAGCTTTGGTCAACAATAAATGCGAACCCCACCCAGGTGCATTTAAACCACGTGCAGCTCTCCGTTTACCGGGAAGTGATACCAACCTGCGCGACAAAAGCAAAGAATCCATAAAATTAAAAAAAGATGTTGCATGACAGAGAAGTCACATATATGAACTATCTAAAAGTATTTGAATGACCATGTTTAATTAACCAGTAATAATGTGTTGGTTTTTAGTTGCAACTTATCCGCCGCGAAGTATACCTTTTTTATTTTCGCGGATTGTTTGCATGATCGTTGTGCTGTATCAATTTATAAATCTTCGGGTGTAATTAACGAGGAGCTTGACACGTCGGTATCCTTTCACAGTGTCAACATCTCTGCTCAACATCTTTCTGCAGAACACCACAGTCTAGATGGTGATGGTCTACAAGTCCTTCAATTAGCACAAGTGGTCTCTTATGATGTGCTTTACTTTTCCAAGTGTGTCAGGCGTATAGTCTTCTATGCAGCCCCCTAGAATAGGGTTAATTAAAGGACTCATTGAAGAAGAGATACAAGCTAGTTTTCTCTTTGTACCAGCACCAAATAGCACATCGGCACTACGGCCACGTGCTCCACATAGCACCACTCAAAAATTTTATTCGGAAACGCCATGATGAAAAATAGCAATGGGCAAAGTGCATGGTTTAACCCAACATTCTCAAGACTAGAGGTTTTCGTTACACCAGATGCACAGACAATAGCGTAAAGGCTTTTACTTGCCGTCTTCGCACTCGCCATTATCAAGAGTTACAACATGCAACATCTGTGCACCGGGCCCCAGTGCATAAATCGGGTTTTTAACAAAATATGTCGCTTCTTTTAATCAAAATATGCCAGAGGGAAAATGCCTGGTGATCGTATGCTTGGTAGTCTGTAGAAATTCCTGTAACTGCGTTGATACGGCTTATTGTACACCATTCTATAGAAGCGGCAGCGGGGCTTAAGACTCATGAACCATGGAAAAGCGCAGACAGAGAACAAGTACTCCCACGAGCAAACTTAGTTTTAAAAATGTTGGAGCGATTTTCTTTTTCTCGGAGTATCATTTCTAGAAGTCATGCGCGGCGAATAAATATTTGTAGTACTTTAACCCAAATATATGCGAGTAACCACCGCCTCATACCTCAGCTATATAATGAAAATATACTAGAATTACAAGACTTTCAAAGAAAAGAAGCTATCGCATACACTGCACGCCTTTTTTAGTAGATGCACGTTACGTACGTCATTGTGACCACTTCCATTTCCCTCTCGGAGTGAAACTGTGCGTGCTTGTGTGCGTGTGTCTGTAAAAGATGTTAAGATCGGCCTCCCTGGCTAGGCGCCGCTTGGACGTGGGGGACGATTGCAGCTAAGCCTACCCTGATTTGTTCCGGATCAACGCTCTCGAGGTGCGCCAAAAGCGGTGACAACACGAAAGTGATTCTTCGAATTCTTTAAGGCTGTTGGCTCCCCTTGTCAAAAACTCTTTGGACACGCCTGACTGACTGACGGCCTAGGAAGAGCTGTTTGAAATCGAGGCTGCTTGATTTGTTCGACGTGCCACGAGACGCGCTGAACAATTTGCCGAGAGCTTAAGATCCCTGGTCAGGTATATTTCCCACACTCTGTGGTGCTTGCAAGTCTTCCATTCTCACAAGCCCTAGCCTGCCTAGCGCTGCAGACCCTATTCTGCGCATGCGATGCAATGTTATTGCACTGTGATGTGTTGTGCATATTATTGCACTGTGACCTACGTTATGTTTCTCTCTCGCCGTGTGACGAACTGAACGTGCACCTTCTCTCTTTCCTGGGTTGAAAAGAAGGCAGTGTTTGACTTTCGCTCTCTTTCTCCCTCTCTCGATTTTTAATCCTTATTCGCTGCGCCCTGCGCTCCCTGCTGGGCTGCAGAAATTAGGCGCCTTCTTTTAACTACTACCCCCCCCCCCCATTTGGCGGACAGAGATGAAGACGACAATTTCTTCGGACAGCCCTGAACTGAATGGACATGCAGTCTGTCGGTTTACAGTGATCTGCAAGGCGGCTTCCTGTAAGGTTTGTTTTTCAACCAAAAACTCTCGTTCACAGACTGCTTTTATTTCTCATTTTGAGCACGCGAGTACAACAAAATGTCACCTCTCCAAATTCCAGCGAAGGCACGCGAGCACAACGAGATCTCAAAAAAAAAAAAGGAATGGCGAAAACGAAATGAGTGAGAAAAGCAGCCTGTGAACGAGAGTTCTTGTTTGAAAAACTAACCTTACAGAAAAGCTGCCTAGCAGGTTATTGCAAACTGTCCATTGTTTTCTCCTGCAGAGAATTTTTGGAAGACCAGGGCGTAAAGCGCGAGCACCGAGACGCTCTGAACCACCTCTCAGAAGCTCCCATCAAGCTTCCATGATGCTACCATCAACGTATATATAATATTCATATGGATGTAAAACGGCATCATTATCAGTCCAAGATGGCAGCCTATGATCGTGCCCGAAACAGGGCGTATACACAGAAGAAATGAAGTGGTAGCAGTGCAGCACGAATGCAGCGCGTTAGGTGAAGAGCAACACAATATTGTATTTATTTTTTGTCAATTTATCCATTATGTCATTTCATGCAGCGGCCGCCGAACTTGTGCCGGTGTTCATAGTGGTACTCTTAGTCTCTAAAGCTGGATGAAGATAACTAAGAAGCCTGTTTTTTACTGGCTACATAAATGTGAAACGAAGCTAAAAATCAAGATGAAAAAGAAAAAGACATATCTGTGAAAATTCGGTACTGGTGCATAAATGGCGCGCCGATTGCGCCGATGAAAAACGTTGATTTGATTGATTGATTTGTGTGGTTTAACGTCCCAAAACCACCATATGATTATGAGAGACGCCGTAGTGGAGGGCTCCGGAAATTTCGACCACCTGGGGTTCTTTAACGTGCACCCAAATCTGAGCACACGGGCCTACAACATTTCCGCCTCCATCGGAAATGCAGCCGCCGCAGCCCCGATGAAAAACGTCGGCGGCGGCGGCAGCGGCGCGCTGATCAGTTCGCGTCGGCGGCGGCGGCGCGCCGACATCACACAGGTCCCGTTAATTAAGGAGGTGATCGCCGGGCTAATTCCAAGGGCTGAAGTATCGGCCCCCCGAACCGCACCACGAAAGCGTGGACAATTTAGAAGTGGTCCTTTTTGGCGCGCCAGCGGACGCCGGCTGTGGCCCAAAGAACAAGTCAGAGCCGAGAGTTGATAAACCAACAAAATTATATTCTCAATAATGGCAGATCAGAAAAACAATACACAAATATGCTCACTCCACAATAGCTGAGTACAATATGTCACCGATCAAACAACGTACTACACAGTACAATTAGCCACATTCGAACAACGGACACAAACAACAGTACACACTACAATGCAGTCGCATGCATTGAACAACCAAGACACTTAAAGACTAAAGAGATAGAAAACCTATTCAGTCCAAAGTCCTTGGAACAAAAGTCTGAATGATACTCTTCCGAGAATCACTCACTCAAAGTCCAGCGTTGTTGCCGTTCCGCTGCCCCGAAGTTTCTCTTCCAGCAAACCTCGCGTCTTCAATTGGCCACTCTCCAAGCTTCAAACTTCTTCGCCGGAAACACGTCGGCTTCATACACGCAGCTGTTGCCACGCGTCTTCGCTCGATAGCGGTAAACTCACGCTCTTGCCTGTAGCTCGAGCCTTCACCCCTCAGGTGGAAATCCTCTTCTTCTCCTGCTTTGTCGCTACGGACAAAACCTTGGCTGACTACACGGCGGAATCCCTACGCGCTCTGGTGCTAACTTCCGTCTTCTCCTTCGAAGTTTCTCTTCCAGGAAACCTCACGTCTTCTCCTGCTTTGTCCCTACGGACAAAACCTTCGCCGACTACACGGCGGGATCCCTACGCGATCTGGCGCTAACTTCCGTCTTCTCCTGCTCTCTCGTCTCGGCCGCTCGTATAAATACCTTCCGTGCGAGATTCCAGAAGGTTCTCGTCATTTCGTCGGCGCGATACGCAGCGAAGGCTGGGGAGAGGCGCGAGACTGTACGGGGCCGTCCCCGACAGATGACTCAACCCGGCATACACGCCCCTTTCCTTCTGGAAATTTCTAGGGCTTGCTCGGCCGCCGATGTGGGGTGAGGAGGTTCGTCGGCGAAGCCACGCTTCCGAGGGGAGAGCGTCGCGCGCCCGGGGAGCCTTTAGATGTTTGTTTTCTTTTTTTTTCTTTTGACCTCGCGGCCTCTCTTTAGCGCGTTATCGCAAGAAGTTGGCGGCGCGCCCATTTTGAGCGCTCGTTCTGTGACAGCCGACCAGTCGACCAGTCGGCGCACACCTCTAGTACTACCCATCATTCTCATGGTCGCTGAACGATCGCATCGCCAGAGTGCCCTCTAGTTAATTTTGATAAACTCTATGGTTTTGTGTGTGCGGAGCAACTCAGGGGCGCAACTTGTCCATCTATGCGTCTCATGTCGCGTTATTCGCGACTCCGACTGAGCACTCGTCACCTAGCGGCCGCGCTTAAAAACGCTGCTAACAGGGTCAACCTTGAAAGGAGATGAGTTACCAAGTTGTGCGCGTTGAGAAGCAGTCGCAAGGTTCCTTCGTTTTCGCCATGCCGCACGCGCGAGCCCGAAAAAAAAAGATAGCAATGTCCAAAGACCATTACAGCATGCCGCAATGTGTTGCATCGCGAAATAAAAATGGCAGCCTGTCATTATATCACTTCCCGCAGGATGCAGACGACGCGCGACAGAGAACGGCGTAAACCAGAAACTTACGTATTGGAAAGAAGGTGATGGACACTATATGGTAGTTCTGATCAATTCAATCACGACGACTTAATTCTCCTCGGTGTGCATACCATTATTTAGCGTGTGTTCCTTTGTCACGCACTTCGGGTGAGGCCCCGCCGATCCAACACCGACGTGCGGCAGACTCGCAGGCTTCCACTTTATGCTTCGGCCTGCGACGCCTGAAAAGCCTCGAAGTGGCACATTTCAAATTTATTTGCAGGTTGGTCGACCCGTGCGGGGTTGCACGTGTGGTGATGTGTGGGCCTGACCGACGCACTCATAGAGCAGACACGGAGTTTGATTACACATAAACAAGCATTTAATTAAAATAGGGGCAAAGACAGGAGATTACAAAAATAACAAAGGAGGAAAACTGATACGCGCGATAGAAACAACAGCTATATAAGAAAATGTGCTAAAAACACTACAAAAGATACAGGCTAAAGACAAATATGCGGAATGTTAACAAACTGATGACATGAATCAAAGGAGATACAAGAAAAATTACATGAAAAAGATTACGGTCGTGCTTTTGAATTTCTACGTGCGTGCGACGCAGCGCACACAAATATACAAATATTAAAAAAAAAGCTGGCGATAATAAATTAACGATTTAAAAAAAAGTCACAATAAAAAGTTCCATACGGACCAGGCCTGCTCTTGGTGCACGTAGGGGAGTTGACGGGTGCCGCTGAAGGTCTCGCCGGCTTGGTAGACGACGAGGGTGCCCGCGGGTCACTCCATGCTTGTCGCCTACGCGAGACTTGCGACACCGACGACCCCACTTGTTTCTGGCTGTACGTCAACTGCCTATTCCGATGCAGTTCAAACTTTTTCGGGGGCGTACACGTGCTTCCGTCCATGGTGTTAGATCTAACACCATGCTTCCGTCCCATCTGGGGGCAATTTTTCTTTTTTAGACCGCCGGTACCTATTTCGGTACAGGTGCCGGGAAGACGAGCCGGCGCCACGCTGGGTCGTTAGTCGCCGGATGTCGTCCTCCCCACACAAAAGCGGCCTTCCTTGGAAGATGAGGCCCGCGGATGATCCGAAAATTGGAGTCGTTTATGACAGCCTTCCTAATATTCGGGCTTCTCTAAGCGCGGATTATAGTTTCGTTTTTATAAGCAAGGCCTGAAGGAAATTTGTTGCGCTACACGCAGACAAACGCGCGCGCCAAGGTCGCACGTGTGGAGCGGCGGGCGTGTGTATGTATGTTCGTGCGAATTATATATATATATATATAGGAGAGCTGCGCCAGCATGACGTCACCAGACCAAGCATCAAGCACGATGCAGACGTGACCTTTGCGTCACGTCTCTACTAATAGAACATCACTGTCGCCTCAGCAATGAACGCTTTTCACTGTTCGACTACCTGCTTGCTTACATGGTGGCAGCGGTGCCCGTACGCCATGTCGATCCCGTCGACACTGCTTCCCCCTCCGAAGCCTTTGGATACATCCGGTGGCCCATGGTTAGGATGGAAGACATTGAAAAGTGAGTTCGAACTGTTTCGCACCGCTACTCAGTTATCAAAGCAACCAAAAGAAGTGCAAGCAGCGACATTACTCGTAATTGTGGGAGAAGATAGCAGACAGGCATACGATACTTTCAAGTTTGAAGAGGAGGCGCATAGGAACGACATTGATGTACTGCTACTGAAGTTCGAAAACTTCTACAAACCTGCGATTAACCTAACCTTCAATGAATTTCGCTTCGGCTCCAGAAACCAGAAAGAAGGTGAATCCTTTATGGAGTGGCTGACAGAGCTCGGGATATTAGCGAAACTTGTAAGTTTGGGAATTTAGAAGAGCGCTTGCTTCGCAGCCGTATAATCCTGGGCATACAAGACAAAAACTTGCAACAGCGGCTAATAGCAGAAAACCATCGTACGAAAAAAAAACTGTTGAAATCTGCCGTATTCATGAGCAGCGCCAGGAGCAGTTTCGCCAGATCTGTGAAGGGGCGGTGATGTCACAGAACGCAGACATCTGCGCAGTCAACACACGAGCACGGCCATACACACGGTGCGGTTATCTGAATCACCGCGGTGAAAGCTGCCCAGCGATAGGGAAAGTGTGCAAGAAATGTGGTGGGTTGAATCATTTCGCGCAGGCATGCAGGTCGGCAGCACCGCAACGAAGACAGAAAGACCTGAGAAAGAAAGAGCTACGCGAAGTGTACGTTGAGGATAACGAAGACTACTTTGTGGAAACTTTGACAGTCAGCACAATAGCAGCAGACCACTGGAGTGCGGTCGTTAACATTGAAGGGAAAGCATTCACATGCAAATTAGACACAGCCGCCAACTGTTGTGTGATTTCGTAAAATGACGCTAGGGAGCTACCAAATAAGCCACAGCAAGCTTGCGATGCGACTTTGACGGCGTTCTTTGGCCACAAGACCTCGGCAAAAGCGAAAATCCGTCTGCGTTGGTCGGCCGATTCACAGACACATGAAGAATCCTTTTTTGTCGTGGAACAGAACGTACCCATCACCTTGAGTGGATCAGTAGCAGAACGCCTCGGCTTTCTACGTCGCATACAAAATGTTTATGCCGACGAGCTTTCCTCGACAGCACAGCCTTACGCAGATGTCTTCTCAGGACTGGGACAGCTAAAAGGTGTGGAATACACTATGAAGGTCAAACCCGGTGCTGTGGGTGTCGTCGTTCTGGCACGGAGAGTCCCGGTAGCCCTTCAAGACAAGGTAAAAGAATAACTACAGCGCATGGAAAACCGAGGAGGCATACAACAGGTAACTGAGCCAACTGAGTGGTCTACTACATGGTTACTGTTGTAAAGAAAGACAACGTCCGCATCTGTCTGGATCCAACTGCGCTAAATAAAGTTCTACTGCGTGAAAATTACCCCATGCCAACTCTTGAAGACGTAGCACCGAGGCTTGCTGGAGCTGGGTTTTTTTCAACGCTTGACGCGGCTTCAGGTTTCTGGCAACCCAGCTCTCAGACTCGAGTTCGAAGCTTTGCGCAATGAGCACACCATATGGCCGCTATCGCTTTTTACGCATGCCTTTCTGTATCGCTTCTGCCCCAGAGATATTTCAGGCCGCGATGCACCGTATGCTAAAAGGACTGCCGTGTGCCGCAGTTGTCATGGATAATATCCTGCTGTGGGGAAATACTAAAGAAGAGCATGACCACAACCTAGAACAGCTATTGTCCCGCTATCGTGAACATAACCTACGGCTGAACTTAAAAAAATGGTCCTTTCTGCAGGCAGAGGTTCGCTACCTGGGCCACATCTTTACAACCAAAGGTCTGAAGCTTGACCCACAACGCGTTCAAGGCATAGTGGAAATGGCCCCACCCAAGGACAGTAAGGAAGTAAAGGTTTTTCTTGGCACAATGAATTTCGTGCAACGCTTCATACCCAACATGTCTGTCACAACTTCCGCGCTCCAAAATTTGCTTCGCAAAGATATCGCCTGGGTCTGGACCGAAAAACAAGAAGAAAGCTTTCACAAGTTGCGTCAGTCTCTGCTAACAGCGCCAATCTTGAGCTATTTCGATTGATTGATTGATATGTGGGCTTTAACGTCCCAAAACCACCATTTGGTTATGAGAGACGCCGTAGTGGAGGGCTCCGGAAATTTTGACCACCTGGGGTTCTTTAACGTGCACTCAAATCTGAGTACATGAGCCTACAACATTTCCGCCTCCATCGGAAATGCAGCCGCCACAGCCGTGATTCGAACCCGCGACCTGCGGGTCAGCAGCCGAGTACCTTAGCCACTAGACCACCGTGGCGGGACCCCAAGAAACAAGTGACACTTTCAGTTGATGCAAGCCCATTGGGAGTATAGGCGCCGTTCTTGTGCAAGATGGCCACCCCATTGCATTTTCTTCTAGATCGCTCACAGACACCCAGGTTAAATATGCACAAATAGAGAAAGAAACCCTTGCAATCGTGCACGGCTGTACAAAGTTTCACGACTATTTGTTTGGTCAGCACAGCGTAGTTGTTGAAACTGATCACCGACCTTTTGTTTCATATTTTCCAAACTTTTGCATCAGTGTCCGCTACGGTTGCAGTGCATGCGTCTGACATTGCAACGATACTATATAAACGTGACGTACAAACCTGGCAAGGAGCTGTTCCTTGCTGATGCGTTATCAAGATTTCCTAGCAAAGAACGCATGGAAGAAGAAACAGAGCGCTTTCAAGTAAACGTTCCTGACTGTGGTTCAGGTTCCGAGCAGCGTCTGAACGACCTCCTTGCCGCAACAAATGACGACAGCACCTTGACAAAGTTTCGTGAATATGCCCAGACTGCATGGCTCCTTACGAAGCAAGAAGTCCCTGATCAAGTCCGTGCGTACAGGTCATACCAGGACGACATACATGCGCAGGACGGCTTGGTATTCCGCAGCAATAAGGTAATCATACCTCTGTCTAAGAGAGTGAACATGATGAACCCTCTTCACAAGGCGCATGCGGGAGCACAGAAAATGAAAGCCAGCGCACGAACGGTCATGTTCTGGTTCAGTATATCGGGTGATATTGCACAGTCTTGCAAAGCGTGCAAGACGTGCCAGAAATATCAACCGAGGAACGTAAAGATGCCACTTTTATGCCACAAAGTCCCCACTCTGCGATGGCAAATTGTGGGAATTGATTTTTTCTACTGTGGTGCACGCCAGTTTGCCCTAATTGTCGATTTCCACTCTTTCTTTTTTGAGGTGCGAGAAACGCGCACAACTGCGCGCATGCTCACATCGTGGTGCTCCAAAGTTTTCTCGGTGCATGGATTATATATATACCAGTCAAACTGTGCACAGATAATGGTCCACCGTTCTGCAGCGGAGAATTCAAGGATTATCTGAGAAAGCTAGGAGTAGCGCATGTTACTTCGATTCCCTATCATCCACGTTCTAATGGCCTGACAGAACGAGCTGTGCAGGAAGCCAAGAAGCTTTTAAAGAAGTGTTCCTTTAACATGCACAACTTTCATACAGCTCTTATCAAGTGGCGCAACACACCCCGTGATGACGTGTTGAAGTCTCCTGTGCAGAGGCTGATGGGACGTCCGACCCTGACCTTTCTACCAGTACTAAGCAGCCACCTGGAACTGCAGACAGTGCCCAGCAGCACGGTCCACGGACGACTTCGCGACATACGTCGGAAGCAGAAAATCTACTACAACCGCGGCGCCAGGGATCTACCACCTGTGTCACGTGGCCAGGAGGTCACTACCTACAGCACCATCACGCGGACCTGGTCACCAGCAGTCTTCCTGCGGTGAGCGGACGAACCGCACTCCGCGGTTTTGCAAACTGAAGACGGTAAGGAAATTCATCGCACAAGAGAGCATGTAAGGATCATGACAACTCGGGAGGCCACTGCCACTATTCCAGTGCATCCAGAAGCCGTAGGACCTACACAAGCCCTACGCCGCAGCACAAGGCAACGACGCGAGCCTTGTTGATACCCGCAAGCCGAAAGACGTTAAGGCTTGTTGTTGGTCCAGAAAGAGGAGATGTAGCAGAGCTGCGCCAGCATGACGACACCAGGCCAAGCATCAAGCACGATGCAGACGTGACCTTTGCGTCACGTCTCTACTAATATAAGATAACCGTCGCCTCAGCAATAAACGCTTTTAGGGCTCAGTGAGGTTAGTAGGACAGATGAGGCCTATACGGTGCTACAGAATTGGCACGTCCTTTGCTATCGTGGCTTGGCTGAAAGAAGATAACTGGGAGTGGCGTTCCTAATTCATAGAAACATAGCTGGCAGCATAGAGGAATACTATAGCATTAATGAAAGGGTGGTAAGTATCGTAATTAAACTGAATAAGAGATACAAGATGAAAGTGGTACGGGCTTACGCGCCTACATCCAGCCATGATGACGCTTCAGTTGAAAGCTTCTATGAAGACGTGGAATCGGCAATGAGTAAGGTAAAACCACAGTATACTATACTGATGGGAGACTTTGATGCAAAAGTAGGGAAGAAGCAGGCTGGAGACTAGGCAGTAGGACATTATGGCATTGGTACTAGAAACGCCAGAGGAGAGCTACTAGTAGAATTCGCAGAATGATATAATTTACGGATATTGAATACCATCTACCGAAAACGAGGAAACCGTAAGTGGACAGCCCTAATGACCAAAATAAGAACGAAATAGACTTTATAATAGGTGCACACCCAGGCATCGTGCAGGATGTGGAAGTCGTTGGCAAGGTACGATGCAGTGGCCATAGAATAGTACGGTCTCGAATTCGCCTAGACTTGAAGAAGGGACGACAGAAACTGATACGCAAGAAGCCAATCAATGAGCTAGCACTGAGAGGGATAGTACAGGAATTCAGAGTCTCGCTTCAGAACAAGTACTCGGCTCTTAGTGAGGAAACCAACCTTAGCATAGATACAATTATGAATGATAATTTGACGAGTATTATTACGGAGTGTGCAGTGAAAGTTGGAGGCAGGGTAGTTAGACAGGACACTGGCAAGCTTTCCGAGGAAACAAAAAATCTTATTAAGAAGCGTCAAATCATGAAAGTCTTAAGAACAATACACAAAACAGAACTGGCAGAGCTTTCAAAGTTGATTAATAGTCGTAAGGTATCCGATGTAAGAAGGTATAACATGGAGAGAATCCAATACGCTCTGAAAAACGGAGGAAGTGTCAAAGAAGTGAACGGGAAACTTGAGATAGGCGAAAATCAGATGTATGCGCTAAGGGACAAAGAAGGCAAAATAACTACCAATGTGGATAGGATAGTTAAAATAGTGGAGAAGTTTTACAGAGATCTGTACAGTAGCCGGGACAACCACAACATTAATACTATAAGAACTAGCAGTAACTCAAATGACACCCCACCAGTAATGATAGAAGAAGTCAGAAAAACCTTGGAGAGCATGCAAAGGGGCAAAGCTCCTGGTGAGGACCAGGTAACATCAGATCTGCTGAAAGATGGAGGACAGATTGTGTTAGAAAAATTAGCCACCCTGTTTACGAGGTGCATCCTGACGGAGGCACCTCGTTCAGCCCGGAGTCCAGCAAGCCTGACGCAGTGACGAAGTGCACTGGGTGATGTTCGGTGAAAGAGAAAGGAAGCGCGCCAAGAACCAGTGCTATATATACAGCGTGGCTCTCTAGCGGTCTCCTATCTAACTAGAGCACGTGCCCAGAGTGCACCGCCGATGGATGGTTGGATGGATGGATGGATGGATGGATGGATGGATGGATGGATGGATGGATGGATATGGCTGTACCCTTTAGATCGGGTGGTGGCTAGCGCCACCAAGCCGTAATACTTAATGAACCAAAAACAAATTTATTTTTTTCTTTAAATAATGAGGTTGAGGATTCGTAGTTTGCAGTGAAGGGTTTAATTTTCACTCGTGCCTTGACTTTAGCCACCAATCAGACAACTTACTTCTAGTAAATTTTACCCGCCTAAAGTCTATTTTGCCCTCCCTGTCCCTAAACCCCAGTGCTTTGAAAAACTCGGCGCCATCATCCTGAACTATAGGGTGAAGCCCTTTACAGAACATTATCAAGTGTTCGGCAGTTTCTTCTTCCTCTCCACATGCAGTGCATACCGTGTCTACCCCTTCGTATTCGACACGATATGTCTTGGTTCGCAATACTCCCGCCCTGACCTCAAACAGTAGAGAACTACCCCGAGTATTATCATAGATCTTTTCCTTGGCAATTTCATGCTTAAAAGTTCGATAGATCTCTAGTGCGGACTTCTTAATCATGCCGATTCTCCACATATCGGTCTCAGCTTCCTTCACCTTCTTCTTAACCGATACTTCTTTTTGGTTTGGCCCCCTGCTGTTTTCCAAGTATTTACCAGTCAATTTTTTGGTTCGCTTCCTCCATTTTGTATCGACATTCTTCATGTACAAGTAGCTGAATACTTTCATAGTCCAACGCTCCTCCCCTATTTCTCTCAATCGCTTCTAAAATTTTATCTTGCTGCTAGCTTCCCTGCCCTCAAATGATGCCCATCCCATATCACCTTGTACTTCCTGATTTGGTGCATTCCCGTGAGCTCCTAAGGCAAGCCTACCTATTCCACGTTGCTTAATTTCTTATCTTGCTTGAACTTCTGATCTCATGCACAAGACCGCATTGCCGAACGTCAGACCAGGAACCATGACCCCTTTCCATGTTCCTCTCACAACATAATACCTATTGTAATTCCAAAGTGCCTTGTTTTTCATTACCGCTGCATTCCTGTTACCTTTAGTCGTCACGTATATTTCGTGTTCCCTTAGGTACTCGGCCCCATTGCTTATTCATACGCCCAGATATTTGTATTTATCTGTTATCTTTAGCGTGACCTGTATTCTAAGCTCACTTCCTTCATTGTCATTAAAAATCATGACTGCAGATATTTCCTCACTGAATCTGAAATTTAACCTACCTCCCTCATTACCGCAGATGTCCACCAATCTCTGCAAATTTTCCTTGTTGTCGGCCATTAGCACTATATCATCTGCGTACATCAATGCTGGTAGTGCCTGTTCAATGAGTTTTCCTTGTTTGACGAAAGAGAGGTTGTAGCTCAGTCCACTCCCCTCTAATTTGGCCTCTAATCCTTGTAGGTACATCATGAATAATAAGGGTGACAGGGCACACCCCTGCCTAAGCCCCTGTTTTACCTCTGCAGGCTTGGATACCTGTTTTTCCCACTTTATAACTACCTTGTTACCTTTATAGATATCCTTTAAAATATTTGTGACTACATCTTGCACGCCTAGTGTGTCCAGTATTCCCCACGATTCCTCTTGAACCACGCTATCGTACGATCCCTTGATATCCAAAAATGCTATCCACAGGGGCATGTGTTCCTTTTCTGCTATTTCGATGCACTGCGTCAGTGAGAACATATTGTCTTCCAACCTCTTGTGTTTCCGAAACGCATTCTG
Source organism: Rhipicephalus annulatus (assembly GCA_013436015.1). Classification (NCBI taxonomy): domain Eukaryota; kingdom Metazoa; phylum Arthropoda; class Arachnida; order Ixodida; family Ixodidae; genus Rhipicephalus; species Rhipicephalus annulatus. The sequence goes on along the minus strand of WOVY01013868.1, from coordinate 100,686 downwards.
CAGTTCCCCCAGCACCCCCTCATCCTCTATCCATGCCTGCAGTCTTTCCTTTATAATCTGCATTGCCAGCCTGTAGACCACTGATGTCACTGTTATAGGACGGTAGTTGTTTACGTCAGCTTTGTCCCCCTTTTCTTTATAGATCATGCTCATCCTGCTAAGTTTCAATCCACCGGGAACTTCACCATCGATTATTATTTTGCTTACTGCCTCTCTAAAAGCCTGCTCAGACGAAAGTTATAGCGCGAGAACAAAACGACGACACAGAGACAAGAAGGACACGAAAGAAACGAGTGCTAACTTCCAACTGAGTTTATTGCGCAGAGCCCGAAAATATATAGAGGAGACAGTAACCATGTGATAAAAACCATATGGCACAAAAAGCAGAACATGAGTAAGAGAAAAACAAAGACAAAAACAAAAGCACAAAAAACGGCAAAGAAAAGTTTATAAGAAAACGAAACAGAAAAGTAAAGATAATATAACTACTTGCGCGCACCGAAACCTTCCAGGAACGGAGGGCTTGCTAATACAAGACACCTGTTCGCGTGCCATCTGCGCGTCCTCGACAATGACTCGGGTGCGCTCATCTCTGTGCTTGTACAGCGTCGCTGTGTTTTTGAAAAGGGGCGCCCAATTGCACTCAGTGCAGCGCTGAGCAAGAAAAAGCATCTTTCCCGTTTCTAACATTGTTAGCGTGTTCTCTCAGGCGATCGTTCGGACACCTTCCGAGATTTGGTGAGGCTGATTAATTTGAACGGTGCCGAGAACAGGACACGAAGTCCAACACGTTTTCCGATTTTCTTGAGCCTGTGTGATATCTGGTGTTTGTATACAACATAAAAACATACTTTTCTGCTTCGTTTTCTTATAAATTTTTCTTTGCCATTTTTCTGTGCTTTTGTTTTTGTCTTTGTTTTTCTCTTACTCATGTTCTGCTCTTTGGGCCATATGGTTTTTATCACATGGTTACTGTCTCCTCTATATATTTTCGTGCTCTGCGCAATGAACTTGGTTGGAAGTTAGCGCTCGTGCCTTTCGTGTCCTTCTTATCTCTGTGTCGTCGTTTTGTTCTCGCGCTATAACTTTCGTTATGCCATACCAACTAGCCCAAGCTGCCACACGCCTGCTTAGACTTCGGACCTAATGTCTTTATCAGCATAATTGGAATGCCATCTGGGGCTGTTGATGTACTACTAGGAACCCTCTTCTCAGCCCTTTCGCACTCTCGTTGTGAAAATGAAGCCATTGCACCACTTGATTCATCCTTGGCTATTGTGGTGCATAAAGCACTTCTTTGTTGTAATTGTTCTGTTATCCTTGTTATTATATATTCAATAGCTTCGCCCCCCTTCTAGCCTAGCACCTTGAGCTGTAGTTATAAACCTCTGCTCTAGGCTCGTCCATTTCTTAGGGAGTTTAGATGGTTCCAAAATTTCGCGTCTGCCTTTCTATCTTTTTTATGTACTTCTGCCAGCCACTGAGCTCTCTTTCTTCTAATCTTTTCATTGATCAGAAGGGATGCTTCCCTTCTACAGCTTAGAAAGATTTCCCATTTTCTTTCAACATCATCTGTCGGTTCACCTCGCTGCTTAGCATGTTTGTGTTCCCTAGAGGCTTCCTGACGTTTTGCTATGGTTCTTTTAACTTCCTCATCCCACCGACTTTTGGGTTTGTGTCTTTTTTTCCGGGGTGACTTGTCACGTGTCTTAGCAAGATCTAGCTCAAACAGTCTAATTAGATTCGTGTATGTCCACACTGTTTTATTATCCTCAGTGATTACCTTCTCACTCTGTTTAGTGGCTATTTCAATTTGCCTTTCTGAATAAAAATTTTCCTGTATTTACTCATCTTGTTTCCTTCCCACTTTCACTGCTCTTCCAAAATTTAGCTTGATACGTTTGTGATCACTACCCAGACTTCTGAAGCCACCTTCATCTATGTGCATTCTCCTGAGCTTATCATACACCCTATGTGACATCAGGGCGTAATCTATCGTCGACTGCAGCCTTCCTACCTCCCATGTTATTTGCCCTTCTAACTTCTTGGTACTGTTGCAAATGATCAAATCAAGCCTTTCACACATATCCACGATCACTTTGCCTGTCGGGTCGGTATACCCATCTATATCTTCTATGTGCGCATTCATATCTCCTAGTATAATTATCTCGCACTCTCCTCCTAACTCATGAATGTCATTTGATATACACTCTGCCATTGCCTGGTTTTCCTCTCTGGCCTTTGCTCCCGTCCACAAGTACACGAAACCAAGGAGTGTCATTTGCCCTGCCACTTTTCCTTTTAGCCATAAATGTTCCTTGCGCTCCTGCTTGACGCTTTGCCAGTCTGTACTTTTATGAATGAATGCCCCAATACCACCCCACTTTCTGCTGCCTTCTGTTCTATTACAATATTCCCACGCGTAGTCCGCATTGATAGGAGGTTGTTCCATGTCTCTGAGATGTGTTTCTACAAAACCGTATACCATCGGCCTCTCCTCCCTTAGCTGTTCTTCTATCTCTTCCCACTTCAGCCTGTTCCTACCACCCTGCATGTTTATGTACCTTATGTTTGAATTGGCTCGGTGCTCGTGGCTACGTCTATTTCTGCCCCGAACTCTACCTATGTTAGATACTGGTGCCGCTTTGGAATCGTATCTGTCCATACCACCTGTCAAAGAATCTCCCTGGTTGTTTTCTTCGTTACTAGCTATCCTGCACCCCGAAGGGCCCGCTTGCCCCCCAAAAAAGCTACCGCGCGTCCTGCAAGTCGCCAACCCACCTCATGACCTAGCCGCCCATCGAAGTGAATTCTGTCTCGTTGAAAAACACCCTACCTATGCACCTCTCTGTTTATTTCCACCACCTCAAAGCCTTTCTCTCAACTCATCCGCCCTATCTCTTGGTTTGCGTTGACAACCACTCTTTGCAGGTTGCCATCACAGCCCGGTACCTCCGGTATCGTGCATATCACTGTACCCATATCACCTGTATCCAAGGAGAAGTGGCGCGCATGTCATCGATGCCTTTCGCCAGTGTGGTTGCTAGTCCTGCTGTATCTTCATTTAAGACATCTTTTAAACCGCCTGAAATTATCACGAGGTTTCGTCGATCAGCTGTACTCTTGAGTTTCGCGCTCGCTTGCCTCATGACTGCTTCCAGCTTGCGCCCTTGGAACGCCCCTACTGCAACCCTTTTGTCACCTCTTATCCTCTCTTTGATGGCTTCTGTGCATTGATTTAAATTCGAGTCCCCGGCGATTATCACATGCTGTGACTTTTCAGCTGGAGCGTCATGCACCTGGGGGTTACTTGCACCTGTGACGCCGGCTGCTTTGTCTCCTCCCAGCCCCACCACTACTTCGCTGAAGCTGGGCCTTGCGACAATTGAACTGGCTGAACCTGTTTTTTCCAAACTTGCTTGCTCTTTCTTCTCCATCGTTCTTGTTGCCGGTTCCCTACTGTTCTCTCCGTAGGCCGCTCCTCTGCTCACCTTGGCTAGTGCTTCCTCGGCGGACTTCAGCCTTTCTCCCATTGCCCTCTTTGTCTTTTGCTCTGTCACCAATGCAGTCTCAAGCTCGGTGATTCTCATCAGCATGTCACCCTGGGCAACCACCATTTTCTCCATTTTTTCATCGACCTCACATTGCCTACACTTCGCGTCAGCCTCCTCTCCATCCGCTTCTACTCTTGGGTTCACTTTCAAACCCACCCCACATCTTGAACACTTCACAGTCTTTTTAACCATGTCTTTCTGACACCAATTGTCCCTATGACTTGTCTCACTCGATAATGACAAAACTCGAGCCCTGCCCTACGAAAAAGAGAAAGTCTAAGCTCTACTACAAAAATTTGCGTGTTCAATGTACGTGCACCTCCCGCACGGTGTGGCAAAAGGAAAAAAAATAAACAACAACAAAAAATAAAACACACACACACACGACTAATAAATTCCTGGTGACTGACCCCCGAAAAAGCCGTACAATAAAATAAGTGCTACAGGGATTTTAACTGCTGCCTTATAATTATAAAAACAAGCTCAAAACATGCAAAACCACTTATCTGCGCAGTCTATCGGGAGCGCTCGGGATCGGGACCACCTGATTGGCGGCGCGCCATCTAGTGAGCGCTCTTGAAATTAACGGTGGGCATAGCGAGACCAAAGAGAACAAGTGGACGTGGCAGGAAGGACAAGAAACAACCCGCTCCCCCCCCCGCAAAAGAAGCAAGCTTCTAAAAAAAACATTAATTCTTATTTCTATATAACGCCGCGATTACAACCAACTTTAGATTTACCAAATCATTTCCGCTATCCTACCCCCCCCCCCAAAAAAAATTGCCCGCAGCTTCCCTCGCGGGAACACTGAGGAGGATGCGGAGCATATAATTGGTTAACGGGGTGTTAAAGTGCGACTTACTTGGGTCGATGGCTAAATTGGTTAACGTGGTTGTGAAATGGGGTGTTAAATTGCGACTTACTTGGGTCGATGGCTAAATTGGTTAACGTGGTTGTAGGAGGGGGTGTTAAATGAGTGAACACGTACACACGTATGCGAAAGGACGGCGCTGGTCGAAGGGACGTCGATCATTGTGTTTGTGGATTCGTTGGAATTCATTTCACCGCGACCTTGGACGTCGACGCGCCGTACAAACCAACGGACGAGCGGCAACTGAGCGAGCGCCGACCTTGAGTATATATACAGCGCGACGGCGCATGCGCTGTCAGCTGTCGAATGTTCTCGAAGGAGAAGCGCGCGCGCGGCACAGATGGCGACGGCGCGACGGCGCATGCGCTGTCAGCTGTCGAATGTTCTCGAAGGAGAAGCGCGCGCGGCACAGATGGTGGGCGACGGCGCGACGGCGCATGCGCGCGCGTCAGCTGTCGAATGTTCGAGAAGCGGTGCGGACGGCGCACTACAAGGCGCGAGTATAAGATGCTTCCGCATCTAAAAAATAGTTCTGGCGCACGGCTACGTGCTGATGCGATCAGCACCGATGTAGGCTCTTCAGAAGTACCGATGTAGGCCCTTTACACAACTCCGAGGAGGTTAGAAGAAGTCCTTGAACGACCCACAAAATGTAGTTTGCGTAATTTCTCCATTAACGAATTTATATTTATTTGGTAAATATTATTCAATAGTTACATAATTCATCATTTCATTCATTTATTGATTATTTCATTGCAATGACTATCAGCGCGTCTTTTGGTAGATCCTTGCGGACGGTTTCGTGACGGATATTTAATCGGCATTGTTCCAAAAGTCGCCTGCTTAAAAGATACAACGGAAATTCAATTATTGTTGGTGCCGTACATTTATTGTGCATGTAACATTTAAAGCTATTTTCTATACGCGCCGGAATTCTGATGTCTAACTAGATCTAGCACGAAGGCTTTCCTAGATAATTCGATGTAGGTGTGTTCTGTCACTTTCGGCTCCGTGCACGCAGTGCGTCGGCATGATCTCGTTTTTGTCGACGTGGCCTTATCAAGGCCCACGGGACGGCTTTATGCTCTCTCATAGTAGAGTACCAAGCACTCTAAGTTGTTAACCACTTTTTTCCAAACACACAGTCGGTCTCACTAAGTATGCTGTAACTGGTACAGCTTATTGCTATCCCGTAGTAGAGTACATCCTGCGTGCTCTCAACCGTCGACCATTTGTTCTAAACACGCATTAAGCCAATGTGTTTTGCGTATCCTGTGGAATTGGACATCATAAATGCGGAGCATTTCTTAGTCGCATCATGTCACGCTTCGTGCGTAAACGTTGTCCACACACCCACTGCGCATGCTCGCGCCGCGCGTATCGTGCCGCATGCTTGCGTCTCGTGCCAACTGTTTCTCGGATACGATGCCTCGTTGAAGGCGAAGAGGTACTCTATGCCAAACGCATCACTGGTTGTATGTAGCGTGCGATGTCCTTGCAAGTTGTCCTCCACTAAAGGCGTGCCTCACGATGATTACGTGGTTTGTCACGCAAAACCCAAATAGTGTTATACCATTCTGTATTTCCCCTTCACGTCTTCAGTTTTGAGTGGATACTTACCGATGTAGGATTTTGCTAAGTTATCGCAATGCCGATATTTTTGAGGCATTTTCGAAAAAAAAAGTCACAGCTCTGCCGCAAAGGCGAAGCAATGAGCGTGATAACAACAAATCGAAAGGTCACGCACCAAATGGCAAGCAGACCGAAACGAGCCCCGCGTTTCTCAAGCACTAATGACGCACGAAACGTACTCACAGGTACAGATGAACGCGAATAAGCGTCTCAGTTGTTACTTCGTTGTCTCTGAAAAGCGCACCTTTTCGCAAATGGAGACTATGTAACGACTGCAGTGACCTGTGTGCGTCAGGTAACTACAACAGAAACGTTCTATAGTCAAGGCCCAACGCCAGCCAAGACGTACATGCACATGTGAGCGTCGCTGCCCCACCGCTACTCCAATACTCTTCGAAAAAAAAATCTACGCTGGCGGCCGCGGGGTGGCGGGACAGTCTACGGAACTTGGGAATAATAAAGACGACACAACTAAGCATTCTCAAAACTATACACAATTACGCAACACTCACGCGATACCCCCACCACTCTGCGACACATTTACACGAGTTCTCCCCGTGGGAAGATGCGGGCAGCATTTTTTAATACTTTTCATGTTCATTACGCTTAGTCATTCGCAGGAAAAATTTGGTTGTGCGTGTGTGTTCATTTCTCTACTCAATGTATAGACACTGTTTCCTATTGTTTGGTACGTATCACTATGGAATAAGCTTCCAAACAACGCTGTCTATATACATAAATTCACTGTATCGTCCTACGTCGGAATGAACCTTTTCTAAATTCGCATAGGTACCCTTTTGCTGCCCCGCCGCGGTGATCTAGTGGCTAAGGTACTCGGCTGCTGACCCGCAGGTCGCGGGTTCGAATCCCGGCTGCGGCGACTGCATTTCCGATGGAGGCGGAAATGTTGTAGGCCCGTGTGCTCAGATTTGGGTGCACGTTAAAGAACCCCAGGTGGTCGAAATTTCCGGAGCCCTCCACTACGGCGTCACTCATAATCAAATGGTGGTTTTGGGACGTTAAACCCCACATATCAATCAACCCTTTTGCTGTCCCGGAAGGTGAAATCATGAGCCATGTTGACGCCGCTTTCAAAGTTGCGACGGCACTGTTACAAATAAAGAAAGAAGAAGGGGAGGCGGGCACGAGCCAGGGGCGCTGGATCACTCATTTGATCCCTTGACGTTCAACACAGCCGATGATCGGGCCCGCATCCCCTTCTTCGTCTCTCACACTTCTTTCTGGTGCCAAAACCCACCCGGTCGTCTGGCCTTCGACTTCGACAATCGATCAACTCCGAGTACAGCGTGGCTACTACCAGACAGCCATCACCAAGGCCATATCAATTCTCGACACCCTGCTGGTAGACTCGGTGACCCCTGCTCACAGGCTTCAGGAGCTCATCGACATCATTGTGGTGAACACGCCCACCTGATCACCTTCGACAAGGATATGCAAGCTGCGCTACACCGTGATGACCTCGAGGCAGACTTGACCAGAGCTAGCGAATACGAAGATCGGGTCATCTGCACTAAAGAAAGGGTTCGACACGCAACAGAGCCGCAGTCGCCAACCCCACCCGCATACGTCGACGTCACAACCGCTCCACTTAGTGACCCCCTCGCAGGCACATCGCAGCCAACCGCAACCTTACCTTCGCCCGGCCCTCCGACTCCCACGCCGCCGTATCACCTCGCACTGCGCAAGCTGCACATACCTAGTTTCTCAGGCGAACGACGAGACTGGCAAAGATTTTGGTACCTGTTTAAAGCCAGTATCTACAACAACGACTGGATACCGAAAATTGACAAGTTTCAATACCCATTGACATACCTGATTGGGGCAGCGAAGGCAGCCATTCAAGATATTCGCCTGGCCGAAGCGAACTATGACATCGCCATTCAGATCCTGTCGTACCGCTTCGGTCATTGCGACATGCTAGTCGACGACCATTTCGATAGTTTGCTATGAATCGGACCAGTCTGAAGTTCCGCCGACGTAACTCTGTTAAGAAATCTACATGATGAAGACACATTCCGCATCAACGACCTGGAAGGTGTTAGAGTGTCTCCAGGAGAGTATTGCATGGCGCTGCGGCACGTCCTCTTGGAGGCATGGCCTCCAGACCTCAGCATCCTATATCGCCTACGGCAGAAGGAAGCCATGCTAACTGAGAACGCCACAGCATCCCAGGAATACCAATCACAAGTGAAAGACCTCCTGAGCTTCATGAAAGTGCAAGTGGAAATACGGGAGGAAAGCGGTCTCGAGGAACAGATATCGTCAACAAGCCGGAGGTCTCCACAGTGAGACTGGCGGACACCACAGCCGCCTTTGCCCACCACTACGTCGTTAGCAGTAGAAGTTCGATTTCCATACTCGCACCCCTGCGTCCTGTGCACTCTCCCGAACATACTGTTCAGGATTGCCCCGAACGTCTACCTCAGGAAGAGATGCGGAAGCGGCTTCAGGAAGAGAAGCTATGCTTTCGCTGTGGCAAACGCAACCATTTCGCCAATAATTGGCACACCGTCAGAACCCTGCAATGCATCCGACGCGTGGGACGACATCTAACTTCTCTGTGCGACATCAACAACCTAACGAACTGCTCACAGCGTACCAACAACGCCTCGGTACAACAAGATTATGCACCAGGGTCCACCATCATCCCTTCTCGGGCCGCAACTTCACTTTTGACCGGCTTCAAGGCCCCTCTATTACTGACATCGCAGCAGGTCGCAACTTCATCTTCGACCAGCTTATCGGTTCCTCTCGCTTCGACGTCACAGCAAGCCGAGACTCCACAGCCGATTGCCTTCACAACCCTTTTTTGTCTCGACGTTGAAGCAGACTGCGACTTCGCCGTCAACCGTTATCATGACTCCTCTCGTCTCGTCGTCCCAGCAGGCCACGACATTACCTTCTCAAGGCTTTCCGACTGCGACGCCAGTATCTCGCAGTGAAATAACACAGGCTACGCAGTTCGTCGCGCACAAGTCTACGGACAACTTACCTCGAACCCATCCCTACCAGTTGAAGAGTTTCGGGTATAGGCTGGAAGAACTGTCGCTGTCCACGCAATCCATGGTGCTTGGGTGCAAGGACATGTTTGGAAGGTGCGCCATGCAGAGTTCGATGGCTAACTGAAACACAGGATGCACCATGTGCAAAGACTACAAGGACCCGGTTTCTCACAGCCTCAACAACAGCTTGTGAAAGCAGTCCCACTTCCCAGATCAAGAGGGCGAACGCATAAACTATCCGTCACGTGGCACCATGAACTTCCAGGACATGGCTTGCAACAACAATACGCGGAGCCCTATACTTCTCGTCCTACACGTGCCTGAGGTCTGATCCTGGTGGTAGGCTCTTCAGTTAGTCTCCCCTGAAGCCCAAGAAAGTCGACGATCGGGAGTGCGAGCGGAAGCGCTGCCACGAGCCACACTCAACCAGGTTCATGGACCCCATGACCGTCCATGACGCCACCGAACATCACAAGAAGATGGTGCCTAACGCCAGAGGTCTGAACTGCGTGTACGAGCGCCACACCGCACAGCTCCAGCACTACGCCACGCACCTCATACAGGATACCGGCGCAAACGAGGACTTTCGCCAAGCGGGACACACCATGGTCGAGAAGTCGTCGGGAGACTTCCGCAGCGATGTCTCCAAAAACACCATCTTAACTCATACTCGTGTACCTGAAAACGTCAGCTCGATGTGCACCATCATTCACTATGCCGGTACGGACGCCGACGATCCGCTACCGGCCACAGAGCACGCAGAAGAATCTCCACTGCCTCCGAACGAGACCAAGATTCCCACTGTTGACGACGTCACGGCCCGCCGGAACCAAAATTCTTTCGCATCATCGTCGCCCTCGTCAAACAAAAAGGAACCGTCATCGACCTTGGATTCTTAAAATCAGAAGCACCTGCGAGCCTGGCACACGATCATGACCACCTGACAACCGAGGTGGTCAAGTGGAGCATATTCCCGCAGCACCTGCAGAGGCTTCACATGAAACGTCAACAACAACAACGCAAGGATAACGCTGCTTAACAGGAATCCATCTTCAGTGTCTACAAAATCAGACAAAAGTCAGACTCATCCTGTTAAAAGAAGCGACGCAAGAAGCACAAAAGCCACCAGCGTGAGTTTCGGCATCGTGTCGACGCTATCAGCAGCGCCAAGCAGTGAAGCAAGCGCACCGGTTTTCGAGACGAAACATTAAAGATATCAAACAACGTCCCTGCTAAGTCATCTAAATACTATAGCTTGAATGGACGGCTTCCCCCGCAAGACAAGCCACTGCCTCTCAAAGATTCATCGCCGTTGCCAAAGCCCTGCATCATTTCTGTGTAAGACCTCCCGGCAGACTCAAAGCTGTCGTAAAACGCGTGCTAATTTGCCGGCCGTGGGAGTGTGTTACAAAGAAAGAAGAAGGGGCGGTGGGCCCGAGTGGCTGGCGCTGGCTCGTTCAGTTGATCCCTTGACCTTCAATGCAGTCAGATGATCGGGTGCGTGTCCCCTTCGCCGCGTCTTTCATCATCTACTAGCCGGAGGCCTCCGCAGCGAGACTTGCCGACCCGTCAGCCACCCTTGCCCTGCGCTGCGGCTTTATCAGCAGAACTTAGGTCTCCACACCCGACCCCCCCCCCCCGCGTCCCGGAGACACTGTCCAGGATTACTCCAAACGTCTTACTCAAGAAGAGATGCGGAAGAGGCTTCATGAAGAGAAGCTATGCTTTCGCAGCAGCAAACGCAACCATTTCGCCAATAATTGCCGCACCGCCAGAAACCTGCAATGCTGCCGATGCACGGGACGACGTTTAACTTCTCTGTGCAACATCAACAACGGAACGAACCGATCACAGCATGTTAGCAACACCTCGATACGACGAGATTACGCACCATGGTCCGCTACCACCCATTCTCGCGGCGTGATCTCTCTTTCGACCACGCTCACGACTCCTCTCATACCGACGTCGCACCAGGCTGCGACTTCGCTTTCGACCAGCTTCTTGACTTCTCTCGCATCTATGTCGCAGTAGGCCATGACTTCGCCTTCGACCGGCCTCAGGACTCCTCTCGCTTCGAGGTCGCAGTAGGCCACGACTTCGCCTTCGACCAACCTCTCGACTCCCGTCGTTTTGGTGTCGTGGCCGGCCACGACATCTCAGTCAATCGCCCTCATGACCCCTCTCACCTCAATGACGCAGCAGACTGTCACGTCACCTTCGACGGCCTTCTCGACTCCTCTCGCTTCGATGAAGCCGTGACTTCACCGTCAACTGGCCTCACGACTTTTCTCGCCTCGTCATCCCTGCAGGCCGCGACATTACCTTCTCAAAGCCTCCCGACTACAACGCCAGTATTTCGCTTCGGACTAACCCAGGCTACGCAGTTCGCTGCGCACGAGCCTACGCACTACTTACCTCGAAGCCATCCCCACCAGTTGAAGGACTTCGAGTACACGCTGGAAGAACTGTCGCTATCCACGCAATCCACAGTGCTTGGGTGCAAAGTACTCGCTCGGAAGGTGTGTCATGACGAGTTCGATGGCTAAGAAAAACCGTGGGTGCACCATGTGCATTGAATCCAAAGATTCGGCTTCCCACAACCTGAGCCGTTGCTTGGGAAATCCATCTTACCTTCGTGACCCAGACGAGGAACTCTTGTACTATCCTTAACGTGACACCACATGCCTTAGGACTTGCCCCAGAAGCAACAGTACGTGGAGTCCTACTACTCTGCCTACATGTTTCTGAAGCCCATTCCTGGCGGCAGCATCTCGAGTTAGTCTTCCACCAAGCTCGAAGAAGCAGACGATCGTGACAGCGTGCTGCAGCGCTGCTACGAGGTCCACTCAACCAAGTACATTCACGCCACGACCACTTGTGACACCACCGAACATCACAAGAAGTTGGCGCCTGACCTGCGCTGTATGTATGATCTTCACACCGCACAGCTTCATCACGCAATACAACGGTGGAAACGAGGAATCTCGCGAAGCGCGACACACTGTGATCGACAAGTCGTCGGGAGACTGCCACAGCGATGTCTTCAAAAACGCCGCCACCACTCACTCATGCATTCGAAAACGTCAGGTCGATTCGCACTTTTGTCAACAACGCCGGGACAGACGCCGACATTCCGCTACCGGCCACAGAGAAAGTGGACAAATCTCCGCGGCTTTCGAACGAGGCCAAGATTCTCCTCCTTGGCGGGGTCACCGCCCGACAAAACCAGGATGCTTTGGCATCATCGTCGTCCTCGTCGAGCGAGGAAGCAGAATCACTGTAAATTCCGGAGCCTTCATCCAGTTCAGATGCACTTTCGAACCAGGCACACACTCAGGACCACCTGGCACCCAAAGTTGTCTAGCAGCGCATGATCACGCAGCTACTACAGAGGCTTCAGAAGCAACGGCTGGTGAAAATGACTCTGAAGAAGTACGTGAGCTATCAGTAAACCTTGCGAGTTTATGACAGCAAGCCAATATCATACTGATTCTACAAGCGACGCAAGGAGCGCAGAAGTTCCCAGTATGACCTGATGATGGCAAAGAACGTGACCACGAATTCACCTGAAAACTACAGCGAGTGTGATCGACCTCCTCCGCAGGACAAGCCGCCGCCTCCCCAAGCTTCATCGTCATTGGCAAAGCACGCCATCGTCCTCCGTGTAACACTACCCCACTTCACTCGTTTCACATTCCCCTTTCACTCGTTCACAGCTTGTTCGCAAATGTCCGTCGGAACTTCTGCCGCTGTGTACACGAACATTGCCACGAGTTTGCCGGTCGCGGGAGTGTGTTGCAAATAAAGGAGGAAGAAGGGGTGGTGGGCACGAGCTGCGGGGCGCTGGTTCGCTCAATTGTTCCGTTCACCTTCGATGTAGCCAGACGATCGGGTCCGGGTGTCTTTCTTCGTTTCTCACAGGCACCACATGTTTTGGCACATGATTGCTATCTATCTATCTAATCAAGGTGGCCTGCGGGTATCCTTCACAGGTGATTCACAAGAAGAATGCATAAACCTTAAGATGACAATGGGAAGCAGCCCGCGTCACCGAAAATGGTGTGTCGGCATCGTCGTCACTATCGATAGGTAATAGTCATAATAATTGGTAGAATTGAACGTCTCAAAACCACTATATGACTAAGACGAATGCAGTAGTGGAGGGCTTCAGAAATTCGGACCATCTGGGGTTCTTTAACGTGCACCTAATTCTAAGCAGACGGGCCTCAAACATTTCCGCCCCCAACGAAAATGCAGCCGCCGCAGCTGGGGTTCGATCCCGCGACCTTCAGGTCACTAGTCGAGCACCACAACCGCGGCGAGTGTTATCGATAGATGAAATATATTCATGTTCTCTCAAAATGCTGCTCTTATTAGGTGTTTCTCACTATCCCGAGCGTGGTCTCCGAGATGGCGGGCGCGCGGCGCGTTCAATCCCGCCGCGCGCCCGCCATCTCGGAGGCCAAGTCCCCAGTAACCATGTTTCCGTGGTGCCGCCAGGAGGGCGCCACTACGTAAACATAACGTCGTCTCTTGTACTACAGTGTCTAGAAATATACTAGACACTCTACTCGTACGGTGCACTGCGTTAACTGCGCCGACATAGGCTCATCCCGCGATGAAGCTGATGCGCAGGATGCGCATGCGCCATGATACGACTCAACTTTACAGGGAAACGAAGGGGGCGCGAGAACCCATCGAGTGTAATCAATAAATCTGGGGTCCGTTTTTTCATGCAGAACTGCGGCACTTACTCTGTTTGGACTCATGCTTGACTTACCAGTTCATGATATGAACACGTAGCTGCAGTGTTTCTAGCGAGGTGTGAAAAAACAGTCCACGCACAACTGCACCTCTGCATGATCTGAAATCGGAGCTGTGTCTATCCAGGTGTGAAAGACGAATATATTTCATCCACACGCCTGCAGGAACGACAGGTCTGCAGCAATACCATATATTTACGTGCCGAAATGATGACATGATCATGAGGACCAACCGTAGTGGATGGCTCCGGAAATTTCGACCACGAGGGGTTCTTTTGACCATCTGATAACATCGCATGGTGCCTCCACAGCATATCGCCTCCACCGAGATGCATTATCAGCGGCCAAAATCGAACCTGGTGCTCTCGGGTCAGCCGAGCACACAAGCACTGCAATCACTGTACCAGCGAGGCGGCAAACCGCTGCACAAGGTGAGTGACCTTGGAAGTTGTAAGGAATTGCCAATATTCACCGCTCATTTAGCGTTGAACATGCAGTGGCGCCAAAGTTTGCTTGCTTTACTGCGCTCCGCTGCATTTCTTTCGGTCCCACTTTTACAAAACCACAGCACTGAAGCAGAGCGGTTTCGTCTTGTTTCAGCTGATGCATAAGAAATATGTACGACCTGAAGGTTAATCATGCTAGCAAGATCGACTAAAGACGCCGGAAATACACACTGGATTACGCGGACGACACTTATGATCGATGTATAGTGCGATATAGCAACGTAGTGAGCTGTTGACTATTCTATTCATTTTTAAGGCCTCGGACTATCACCGCATACCTTTGCCACGTCGTCTTCGCGCATACTCAGAACAGCTGCTTCGGTTGCGTTCGTAAACCTTGTACACTGCTTGATAAGACTTGTTGCTCGATTAACTATGGGAATTTACACAAGCTGTATGTCATAAGCAAAAACGAAATGCATATAGGCTATGCTGCGGGAAAGAACTATACGTGATGCAGCAACAGAATTGCTTTATAGGGGCGAACATGGAGGAAGAAAAGGTAGGAGAGGCCCTGACCTGACTCGTTGTGAAGCCGCGATGAAGCTGGAAGTCGGCCATATTGACTGGCAAATTCTCTCTTGTTTACATCCGAACGCAAAGTAGAAGGCACGACTCTCTCCGGCTCGGAAAGCACGTGAGCTGCGCAGCGCGCGTGTCATGACGATCCGAAACTAATCGAACGGGGTTCAACACTCTGGGCCAGCGCGACACCTTCGGCGAAATCATTTCATCCGAGTATTAACAGCGAGTAACAGATCACCGACAACGAAGCAACTACAAAAGAACGCGCGCTAGATGCACTGACAACGTCGAGTGTTTTCACGTCATTAATTCAGCATGAGGACGACGCAGCGAGCAATGGAAAGAAAAATGGTAGGTGTAACCTTAAGAGACAAGAAGAGAGCAGAGTGGATTAGGGGACAAACGGGGGTTAAGGATATCATAGTTGAAATAAAGAAGAGGAAATGGGCATGGGCCGGGCATGTAGCGCGTATACAGGATAACCGCTGGTAATTAGGGGAACTAACTGGATTCCCAGAGAGGGGAAGCGGGTTAGGGGGAGACAGAAGGTTAGGTGGGCAGATGAGATTAAGAAGTTTGCGGGTATAAATTGGCAGCAGCAAGCACAGGACCGGGTTAACTGGCGGAACATGGGAGAGGCCTTTGTCCTGCAGTGGACGTAGTCAGGCTGATGACGATGATGATGATGATGAATTCAGCAACTGCACAGACAACACGATCGGCCGTGAGCCTTCTACGGTTGCATTCCGCCACGCGGCCGATGCAGCGTCCGGCCACTGTGTCCGTGTTCCGCGTGAAACTCACAGGCGTCAGCATTATGCGACCGTGGCGACTTTGAGCACGGTGCAAGTGACTTTAGAAAGCGGTTGCTGTTACGTTGACATTACATACAATGCTGTGGTAGAGTATACGAAGCGGAACAGAAAAGGTGTTTTAATGTGCACATGCAAGTTGTTACTGTACACACAGAACACGAAACTACGTATGTGCACATGGTCCTCATTGCGTCTAGCTGGGCTCAACAGCGTCGTCCATTGTCACAAGCAGGAGCACTGCCCAACCATCACAGACCTGCAAGGCGTTCGTCGTCGTTCCGCTTCGTCATGGTGCCCAACGCAGTATTGCTGAACACTAATTGCTTCATCCGCGTCATCCGCCGCACTCGTTCTACGCACGCATCCGCCGGATATGCACTCGTTCTACGCACTGTTGAAACCCAGTGATGAACAAAATGATTTGGAAACGTTGCCAAGAGTACAGTAACTGCCAGGAGAACACTGTGTAACCAATAACGCAGCGCAGAGCACGGATATTGTCCACCACGGCTCAGCACGAGACCTGGGGAGGCAAACATGCCACCGCCAGCCGCGGCCGCTCACTACTGCTAGACCAGCTCCACTGCGCAATTCGTAACCACACGGAGGAAGGGAAGGTAAGGAGAGGCCCTGACGTCACTCGTTTTGAAGCCGCGATGAAGCCGGAAGTCGGCCATATTGACTAGGCAAATTCTCCTCTCTTGTTTACATGTGAATGCGAAGCAGAAGGCGCGACTCCCTCTCTGTCTCAAAGAGCACGTGGCCTGCGCGCCGCGTGCGTTGGTGCTATCCGAAACCAATGGAACGGATTTCAACACGCTGTCTTGCCGTGATATGGTTGACGAAATCTCTGCCTGTGGCTGTTGTACTCTTGCACTGCCAGCGTTAACGATAAACACGGCAAGTTGCACATTAAGCTTTCTTTTATTTGATGTGTTCTTTGTGAAAATAAAGATTATATTTCGGACATTGCCGCGCGACGAACCAGGCACCGAAATTTGTACAGCTTCTTTCAGATCACTTTCTTCCCCTTTTGCGCTTCTTTTTAGGTTTTATGAAATTTTCGATCAGGCTATGGGCTAGACACAACGATAAAAAAAGAAAGAAATGTCTCCCCTGCAATAAACCCGGAGGTCCGTAATTATGCCAGCAAAGTCGGCGTCGGTGGAGCTTGTGTGCATGGCAGCCCGTTGAGTTTGCGCTGGCCTCTTTGTTTCCGCCCCTCTTTTGTCGACGCACACTGGTTCCTACGGATATCACAAAGGCCATGATTTCATTAGGACGAAAGCAGCGAAGACCGCCCGAAAGTGCGTGGGAACACGTCTCCAGTGTGATTCACGCGCACTAGTAGCTACGGAGAACGGAGACCAGTATCGCGTTAGGGCGAATGGTGGGAAAGCTAGTCGAAGGAATGCGTCAGAAAAGGTCTGCCGGAAGCTTCACGCATCGACACAGCCGCCAAGGACGGCAGGGAAAGCCAGCAAAATGCAAGGGAAGATGTCTCCGGGATAAGTGGCTAGTCATTAGAGGAAAATAAAGAGAAGGCGCTTGTTTCTTTCTTCCTTATCTGGAACAGAGCTCAGCGCCAAACGCCAACAAGTAACTGTACAAGGACATGAAAAGCGAGATTAGATTACAGTCTTAATAAGGGCCTGTGGACCACAAATGCATCGTCCGTTGTCATAAGAAGCAACACCGCATAACTGTCACTAACCTGCAAGGCATTCATTGAACGAATTCTTGAGCAAAGTCATTATCTTCTATGATGGCTTTTCAGCTAAATTTTGACGAACGCTGCAAATTCGGAGTACGTATAAGCGCGCTCGTTCCGTGGTTTCTAGTTCAGACACCTGGTTACAACCACCACCGGGGGAAAATCGCGTAGCTAACAATGCGGCACAAAGAATGGATGCTGTCGAACACCTGCAGTACGCCACGGTTAGGTGCGAGGCCCATGAAAATGCGCACACCGCCGCTGGACCGCCTGAACGGTGCCGCACCGCTTTACATCATCTATAACAAAATGCCGCCATTGTGCCTAGTGAATATGGCCGCGCGTGACGTAATTTCCGCCACATTTTTTACGCCCTGCGCCGGCTGGGCATGCCCTCTCCTTACCTTACCTTCCTCCGTGCGTAACCATAACAACGCCGCCATTGTGCCTAGTGAATATGGCCGCCATGATGTCGTGTTCTCCTCACTTTTCACGTAGCACGCATATGGTGGCTAGCGCGCCAGCTGGGCATGCCCTCTCCTACCTTTCCTTCCTCCGTTGGGGCGAAGCTCTTTTGGATGTGGGTCGTTACCTCTTCTCTAGAGTAGTGTAGTATAGTAGTATTAAGGTGCACATTCTAGCCACCCCAGTAGTATGTCAGCACTTCTAGTTATTTTTCAGAATTGCCCACCAGATGGCGTTGTATGTATGTGTTCTTGAAAATAATTTCATTAGATGGCGTTAGTGCATGGTTTTCGTATAGTTGATAATTTCGTACGGTTAACGGACAGACAGACAGACGGACGGGCGGACAGACAGACGATTTGGTATAGTTGACAGACAGACAGACAGACAGACAGACAGACAGACACGAATGGATGGATGAACGCTTTGCCCCGCTCATTGTCATATCCACTCCTTCGATATGCTGATTTTTTCTTCAGCGCTCCATGTTTCGTTGGTGTTGTCTATGGAATCTAGCAACATGGGTTTTTTGAGACAATGTAGGTTCTATATTTTTTGTTGTGTTAGTGTCATCGCGTGTCACACACACACACACACACACACACACACACGCACACACACACACACACACACACACACACACACACACACACACACACACACACACACACACACACACACACACACACCCACACCCGCGCGCGCGCAGTGAGTGCTTTTGAGTAGTTTGTGAAAAAACCTTTAGGCTGCACCCTTAATCGGTATAAGAGGTATTTTGGGGCGTTTTCTGCCACACAACGATGATTATCATATATCGAGGGCTTTCTTTTCGTTATCCTTGCGCGTCACAAGTTTTCAGTCACGAACTTGCGTTAGCGTTATCAGCGGGAAAGAGGACGGATGATAAAAGTCGAAGAGCCCTGTTTTCGAGAGAGAGAGAGAGGGAGAGAGAGAGAAAATAAACTTCTGTTTGAGCAAACGCATTGGGCGCCCAAGGTGGGCGGCCTCCTTATTCCAGGTAGCCGTGGGCCTTCGCCATCTCCCACGCCCGTTGAACCATGTTGCGTTGATTCTTCAGGCCCGGGTCTGATAACTGGACCTCCCACTGCTCTTCAGCTAGTGTAGTGGCTACAGGGCTTTGTCTGCATCCCCATACCTCATAGAATAGAGTTTCTGGGACATCAAAATACTTGCAGATGAAGCGAAAATAAGTTAGACGATGCTTATTGCAGTGTGGGAGAAAGAAACCTCAAGTACGCCCCTTTTTTTCTTAGAGTGTATCACTTTAGGGAGTCGAAACTAGAAGAGCAAACTAGACGTGAAGGCTGGCTTCTCCACAATAAGACACTTTTTGAGGAGAAGCCCGTTTTACGGATGCTTTCAGAGGGCTTTTAGTCAGATGACACAACGAACGGTGACATAACGAATTATAGTTAGACACTGGAAGTTGTTGCGCACCCAATAAAGAGCATTATGACAAATAATGTTTCTAATCGGTTCATTATAGAAGCTGAGAAAATAATGTTTTGAAGCGACGTGAGACCATGATTCGAGGAGGCGACATTGAAATACTCGTAGTTCGCCCCCGTGTAGCCTTTTTAAAGTCAAATTCATTCCCTGCACTCTTTGGCGTGCGAGCGGGAGGATCAAATGACGCTTACGTATTAGCACGCATGTACTATCAGCGTCAAATGAAACACGAACAGCGTCAAGCCTTCGCGATGGTATAGTGCACGCCGTCCACTTATCACTACGAAGGGCACGCGTATATGCGTAAATCTGCTGAACAGACGCGCCTGTCGATGGCGATAACTGGACGGCACTCACTACACTATCGCAAAGGCTTTCCGCTGTTCGCGTTTCATTTGACGCTGATAGTTCACCCCATGGGCACTCGATGTCGCGAGTGCATGATGTGGCAGAACCAGCCTGAACCCCCGAGACGCGAGCGGTGTTTTGGCGGCGTTCTCTGCGCTTCATCTCTGCAAGCTATGCCGTATGGGCCCTCACCGATGACTTGGCTTTCGAAATAATACTGAGAATCAAAGCTGCGACGTTTGTACGTACGCGAGACCAGCGGTATCATCAGCCAGTGCGGCATGAACATTCAGTTAGATGTGGCAGGATAAATGAGCATGAGCACTTGAACGTGGTATAAAATTCGTGTCGTTGTAAGGGGGCGTCAGCGCAATGCGAGAAGCAGGAGGATATGAATGCATGCGAAATGGAAGCAGGTTAGTCTCTCTTCCATCGCTATGTTGAGTGGTGGTGTCCGAGGAACTTATTACAGTGTTATGGTATCACAAGAGCCAATTTCGGCGCCGAAGTTATATAGACAACCTCTAGCGTCCATTACCGCTATCGCTCTCCACGCCATGGCAAAAAAAAAAATCGGGAGGGGCACGTGGTCGGTGTGGCACCTTTGGCTACGCCCCTGCTCCTATGCCATTATTCATAATTCAGTGGAGAAGCGAGCTACCCGCTACACATCTATGAGGCGCCCACATTTGCACATCTAAGAGGCGGTGGTCTAGTGGCCAAGGTACTCGGCTGCGGACCCGCAGGTCGCGGGATCGAATCCCGGCTGCGGCGGCTGCATTTTCGATGCAGGTGGAAATGCTGTAGACCCTGTGCTCAAATTTGGGTGCACGTTGAAGCACCCCAGGCTGTCGAAATTTCCGGAGCCCTCCACTACGGCGTCTCTCATAATAATGTGGTGGTTTTGGGACGTTAAACCCTACGTATCAATCATCTATGAGCCATTATGTGCACAGTGTTGTTGCGGCGGTTGATGAATATGAAGTAATATGGCTGATAAATTTGTAATGAGTTGGAATATATAAATACCACTCCAGTCATGTTTAAATATTTATTGATTTTCAATACTGGCAATCTCACTTGGAGACCAAATCAGGTGAGCATACTGATAACAACGTGAGCACACAACAGAATGCACACATTGCAGAGTACAGTTACGTTACGAACAAAGAAGTGTTGTTTTCTCTGATACAACATTAGTATATGTAACAAACAATCAAGATTAATAAAATATAATTCAACACAACGAAGTAGCGCAAGAAAAAAAAGTTTGCATAAATATACAACTTTTTTTTCGGGGTTAGGGCATATTTTTTATCGCGTCAAGTGGTTCCACTCCTTAACTGCAGTAGGAAAAAAGAGTATTCATATGCGCTGAATTCGCAAAGTATTAGGTTAGCATTTTATCGTGTTTATTACGCGATATCCAAAATCTAGAGAACACTCTTAGGTAAAAAGTTAGTAATCAGTAAACGCACGTGTTTACTAGTTTCCGGTGTATTTTATTACCTTCGCGGCATAATTTTACTAACCACCAGCTAGTACAGGTTGTAACTTCAGTCGTTAGTAACCAGAGAACCTTTCTTAGTGTTTTTAACTAGGCAACTACTAAGCCACCTACGTTGCCAGATTGGTTGTAGATGCCACAGTACATTTTGCCGTAATGGTAATGGTAAGCAAAATTTAGGCAAGCTCTTATATTATTGACTACACTGGAATAGAAGTTTCGTGCTACGTAATGGCACACACATGGGTAAATAGAACGGGACATGATGATGCATAGAAAATGAGACAATTATCTTATAAATTCTGTGACTGCTAACAAGTACGCGGTGTGCGGTCCCAAAGCACACACACACACACACACACACACACACACACACACACACACACACACACACACACACACACACACACACACACACACACACACACACATATATAATATATATATATATATATATATATATATATATATATATATATATATATATATATATATGTCCATAGTGTCCAAGTTATATCCAAGTTTTGTCCGAGTTATATATGTATATATATGTCGAAGTTTTGAAGATTTTCTTGTGCATGCAAGCATGCATGCGTGTTCTCGTGATCCGCTCATATGAGTTCTCATACTCATATGAGCATACAATCACGTGAGTATGAAAATCATATGCTCATATGAGTGCATATGAGCATATGAGATTCCCACATGGTCATACATATGTGAATCTGATTTGAATATATGATCATGTTGTCAATTTTCTATAAATATGTTGCTGTGATGTGCCGTTACCCCAGTACAGTTAGTGCAACGCTTAATCACCGAGACGCCGTGGACCTTCACGGACGTAAAATCGGCATGCTCGGACAAGGTTGATCTATTCTTAAAGACCCTTCAGACCAAATGTGCGCACGGGTGTGCGGCAATAGTGGTTACGACCGTCAATGCAGCCTCAAAGCGCCTTATTATATTCACGTCTTATAATAGCAAGGCTGTTCGAGGTCGAGCTTTTTATGTACGGGATCGCTTGTGGGCCTCGCAAATGGGTATTCCCCACAGACACAGCATAAATTTTATGACCCCCCGATAGTCTGCTAAAAGTGGACGCAACAACCAGCCCAACAAACGCATATGATCATCAGAAATTCGCGTGAGCTCAAAAAAAAAATTGGCAGATCCCACGTACAGTGGGAATCGATGATATGCGAAGCACAAATGAGGGAGATTGATATGCCACTTTCAAATCACCAAATCGTTAAGAGGCGGAAGTAAATTATGCCGTACATGACTTTCGTGTGATGATTATTATCTTTAGATGTGTCGTTCACCTTTGTCACCTATTCACGTCACGTGATGCCAAATTTAGTATATGTGGAGCTAACGAAACGGCCGCGAGAACGCTATGAGCGCGGTATGTTTTCATGATTATCTGTCTCATGATTATCTCATATGTCTCATGATTATCATGATTGCACCAGTCATATACCTTCGTCATCCATTGACGTCACGTAACACCAAGTTCGGTAATGTGGACGTATCGAAACGGCCTTGAGTGCATCATGAAAAGCCCAATATATTCCTATGTAACGTTTATGCGCGCGCGCGCTGGGCAGAGCGTTACTACGTTAGCAAAACGCGAGCACTCTATAGTTTGGCGCCAAGCGCGGCCAGCGCGACCAGCGTCCGTCATCGCGGCCTGACGGCTACCGGCGCGAAAGGCGACATGTAGCATTTGGCGCCAATTCGTGACCCAGACAGCAATGCGTCTGCCTCTTTTCGAGACGGAGAGACGCCGGGCGCACTGAAACGCACATGTGTCAAAGCAACGCAGCGTGCGCCTGCGAGTATATGGCAGGACCGGCGCCTGGCGTGGCAACGCCGGCGTGACGCGACGAAACGAACGCCAGTGCGCACGCACGCCGGGTCCCGTCGAAGTGCATTGGCGCCTTGACTGTGGCACGTAGTCGTGTTCTCATATGACACGCATCTCATGAGTATCATGTTTACACCAGTCACATACCTTCGTCATCGATTGACGTCACGTAATACCAACTTTGGCATATGTGAAGCTATAGCGAAATGGCTGCGAGCGCATCATGATTGTAGCATGTAGTCATGTTGTTACATGACACGCATGTCGTGATTATCATGTTTGGATGTGTCATTAACCTATGCCGTCCGTTCGCGTCACGTAATACCGAATTTGGTAGATGTGAAGCTATCGAAACGGCTGCGAGCGCATCATGAGCGTAGCATGTAGTTACGTTGTTACATGACACGCATCTCATGTTTATCATGTTTGCACCAGTTTCATACATACGTCATTTATTCACGTTCCGTAATACAAGGTTTGGTATAAGTGAAGCTCGCGAAACAGCCGCCAGTGCATCATGAGCGTGGCAGGTAGTCATATTGTTACATGACACGCATCTCATGATTATCGTGTTTGCACCAGTCCCGTACTTTCGTCTTCAATTCACGTACCGTGATACCAAACTTTGTATATGTGACGCTAGCGAAATGCCCGCGAGCGCATCGTGAGCTTGGCATGTAGTCATGTTGTTACACGACACGCATGTCATAATTTTCATGTTAGTGTTTGTCGTTTGTGTTCGTCATGCAATCATGTCATACCGTACCAGTTTTGCAACATGCCATGTGAACGAAACCGCCGCCAGAGCTGCAGGACCATAAAATGTAAATCATGACATGCATGACATCCAAGTAATGATTTTCATGTTAAGACATCATATATGTTCGCATGCAGTCATGTTATGCCATACGAAGTTTGGTATCGATATCATTATCGACACGACCAGGAGAGCTAAAAGTCGTAGTTGGCTAGATAGACAGACAGACAGACAGACAGACAGACAGACAGACAGACAGACAGACAGACAGACAGACAGACAGACAGACAGACAGACAGACAGACAGACAGACAGATAGATAGATAGATAGATAGATAGATAGATAGATAATAGATAGATAGATAGATAGATAGATATGCTCAAAGTCGCCGAAGTTCGCTAAGAAATGCTTCGCATTTAAAAACTGTCATAATCATAAACGCATGTCTGCCCTCGCCCCGCCGCAGTGGTCTATAGTGGCTAAGGTACTCGGCTGCTGACCCGCAGGTCGTGGGTTCGATTCCCGGCTGCGGCGGCTGCATTTCCGATGGAGGCGGAAATGTTGTAGGACCGTGTGCTCAGATTTGGGTGCACGTTAAAGAACCCCAGGTGGTCGAAATTTCCGGAGCCCTCCACTACGGCGTCTCTCATAATCAGATGGTGGTTTTGGGACGTTAAACCCCAGAAATCAATCAATCAATCAATCAGCATGTCTGCCCTATAGCGTGTGGCTAATCCAAACACACACGACTGCCCCTTGAAAGAAAAAAATTGCCCGCAGCTTCCCTCGGGGGAACACTGAGGAGGATGCGGAAGCATGTAATTGGTTAACGGGTGTTAAATTGCGACTTACTTGGGTCGATGGCTAAATTGGTTAACGTGGTTGTGAAATGGGGTGTTAAATGAGTGAACACGTACGGCACGTATGCGAAAGGGCGGTGTTTTATTTATTGCGACGAACCAACGGACGAGCGGCAACTGAGCGAGCGAGCGCCGACCTTGAGTATATATACAGCGCGACGGTGCATGCGCTGTCAGCTGTCGAATGTTCTCGAAGGAGAAGCGCGCGCGCGGCACAGATGGCGACGGCGCGACGGCGCATGCGCTGTCAGCTGTCGAATGTTCTCGAAGGAGAAGCGCGCGCGGCACAGATGGTGGGCGACGGCGCGACGGCGCATGCGCGTGCGTCAGCTGTCGAATGTTCGAGAAGCGGTGCGGACGGCGGACGGCGCACTACAAGGCGCGAGTATAAGATGCTTCCGCATCTAATATGTTGAACGATTTTGAGTACTTCGTACTCAACTATGGGAGAGCACTGAGCCGTCCCGCTAAAACAGTTTAGTGGCTGGTAACAGAGTTAGACACATGCCTGAATACACAGGCATGGTTCAGTGTGCACCGACGCTCGCGTAGGTTTTAAATAGCTAACTTTACCGTACAAGCTCATGTTTGTGTTACTGGTTTCCGTACCAATACTTTACCTTCCTGGTGCATTTAATGTGAAACTTTGACCGTTCTAACTCGGACACATGTATGATTTTGAAGTGCAACAAATAACCTTATACTTGATGAACGCGTGAATATTGCAGTAGCAGAGAACGAGTGATTATTGTATCAGACGTAATGAATTAGCTCAACTAAGGCGGTGCGGACGGCGCGGACGGCGCGGACGGCGCACTACAAGGCGCGAGTATAAGATGCTTCCGCATCTAAAAAAAAGCAATAGTAAGCCCAACAAATGGTGCGCGTATTACCAAATTCACGCTACTCGCATGGAATACATCGGAGTTATAAAGGTTGATGGCCATACTGCCACCTCAAAGCTTAAAACAGAGCCTTGAATAAAGAGCAGGAATACAACACATCCGAAAGACTTGCAAAACATAGAAATGTATTAACTTGAAGAAGGGGACGTCACCTGCTTCGTTGTTTCATCAGTGTACGCGACGCGGAAGTGGTCGCCCCGCCGCGGTGGTCTAGTGGCTAAGGTACTCGACTGCTGACCCGCAGGGCGCGGGTTCGAATGCCGGCTGCGGCGGCTGCATTTCCGATGGAGGCGGAAATGTTGTAGGCCCGTGTGCTCAGATTTGGGTGCACGTTAAAGAACCCCAGGTGGTCTAAATTTCCGGAGCCCTCCACTACGGCGTCTCTCATAATCATATAGTGGTTTTGGGACGTTAAACCCCACATACCAATCAATCATCGACGCGGAAGTGGTTGAATTTTCTTTTGTTTTAAGGTAGCGGCCGTACGTTTATTGACTCGGGGCACCGCACGGGGGTAGCGGTGAGGAGTGATTTACGCTCGAATTATCGAAGCAGGAATTGTCCTCGTGTGATACTGGTTTAACGCGAACACTTTCGATCTCAGTCAGGGCTGATCGAGATCAGACTTCTAGATCGCGATAAACAAGTCTGCAGCTGCTACGCGGTACATCTCAATCAGGATCGAGTTTGGCGCAGGCGTCAGTGATGTCGCCGTCACGATGCCATATCGCGATATGCATATCACAATGGTCTTGATCTCAATCGGGCCTGTCTTGATTCCGACTGGAGCAGGAAGGCGCATCTGAGTGTTTGGTGAAAAGGAAGCGGGGATGAACCAGTGAGGCATATTGGTTTGATCGCAATATCTTGTCCTTTTGATTTTCTATAGACATCTGGTTTGATTGATTTGTGGAGTTTAACGTCCCAAAACCACGATATGATTATGAGAGACGCCGTAGTGGAGGGCTCCGGAAATTTGACATTTGGTTTGATCCAACCGATCACCAGCTCACTTTAGTTTATTAGCAACCGCTTGTATTACACGTCTTTAGATTAACTGCCACGGGGTTCTGGTAATTATGCTGCTTGATCACTGAACCCAAAATTACGGGATAAAAGCGCGGTCACGACGGCCACATTTAGATGAATGGTAAATGCTGGAAGCCCTTATCATTATATTTAGGTAGACGTTAAAGAACTCCAGCTGCTGAAATTGCGGGAGTCCCCCGCCAGGGCGTCTTTCATAACCATACCGTAGTTCTGGAGCTTGAATACCAACAATTACGACTACAAGCCTTTCGAATGTGCCTGCGAGTTTCATTCCCCGTCAACGTCCTCTATTATGCTAGGTCACCGTTTGATTGCATCCCATGATCGTCCTTGCCACAAACCTGGCTTGTCTGATTGGCACCGCTGCTTAATCTTCATTATACGAAAGAACTACCGTGGACATAAGTGGATCCGGAAGACAGCCGCTAACGTCTCTGCTCCGGCACTGCCTGGTGGGGCCGCTGCACGATGCGAAACGCAGTGTTTCGCTGATTGCGCCTCCTCGCGGAGAAGAAACGACGCGCAGTACAAACGATTCGCCGAGTGAGCGGAATGTAGACAAAGCGCCGTTCACGGTTAGCGCCCAAAGCACCACTGTGGCTTCATTCCAACCTGTCATCTCGCGTCAGCGGCCACGCGTCCCGCTGACTCGAACCTGCTGCGCTGATGCAGAGTCCGGCACTCGGAAGAAGCTGATTTGACCAGCGAGCAATCTCACTGCTAGGCCTCGCGCTTGTCCTTCTCCGTCCGTAATGATCTCAATCCTTGGTTACTTAACCTCTGAACCTTCCGCGGGGCTTGGCGCGGGTGAAGGCCGATGTTGTCCGACGCAGTCGCTCGCAAATAAACGATGGGAAGAGGAGGAGGAAGAAGGAAGGTCCAAAGGACAAAGAGATGAGGTCGAAACATAATTTATGTGGTCGCCATTTTTGTTGCGTCATAGTTTTGCGTCTTGCTAAAGGAGGTTAAGGTGAAGGGCACGCAATGAAAGGAGAGGGTAGAATTAGTGATAAAAGAGTACGTGGGAGCTAGACCAACAGGAATGTTTTTTAAAGGGATGCGCTCTTTGTCAAGTAAGCATTCAAAGTTATTTCCGTGCTCAGATAATCGGAAAAGGAACATTAGAGAGAGAACACACACACACACACACACACACACACACACACACACACACACACACACACACACACACACACACACACACACACACACACACACACACACACACACACACACCACACACTTTTCTGGCAGAAACGTCCCGTAACGTTCTACAGATATATACTCTGGTGGACGTTCCGAGAATGACATAGGTGAATGCCAAATTAAGTGTGATTTGATCGGGCAAGTTGTTTCCACCTGAGCCATACCACACATGATTTATGCTGGTTCAAGCTATATTCAACCGACGTAATGCAGCTTATGTAAACAGAAACCTAGGCGGCTGAATTTGTGATGGGAGTGAAAATCGTTCAAACCCATTCGCTTAGGTTTCAATGCACGTTATAAAGAACCCTAGGTGGTTGAAATGTCCGGAGCCCTCTGCTGCAGCATCTCTTATAATCATATCGTGGTTTGTTGAGTCAAACCCCACCAGTTATTATTAATATTACTATTATTATTATTGCACGCGTTGTTCGAAGGTCGCACGTTCGGTCACAGCCAGCGGCAAGTTACGAGCCCTGCGGCACTGCACACGATATACCCCGAACGATTCTCAAGCGCGGATTGTCGCTTGTGTGGTAGTCATGTGAACTTGGACCACGTGCCGTGGGGCTGTGCTTTTTCCGGTCCCCCTTTCCACTAAAAGTAAATGAAGGAGCTGATTTGGGCTCAGGACCTCATCTCTCAAATCCTGGCCGTCCACAGGGCCCGCACGAGGGCGGTCAAGTTTATCCTGACCGTATTGGGTCCACAATAGACTCGCGTGTACTGTGGACCCAATAAAGTTGTTTCGCTCACTTACTCATCCACTAATTTTTTCGCACATTCATCATAATTACTTACTACCAATAACATACCGTATACTTTCTTTCGCGTCATTTCGCGTTACTTCTTATCCGTTTTGTGTCTAACAAAGAAAAAAAGAGCTCCTAAGTATCCACTTCCTTCGCCGCATGATTTATGCTGATAGTTTACATCAGTCATACCAACGCATTTCTTAATGAAACTTTGTATTTAGTTTCATTTGAACCGTCTCGTTATTCATTTTTATCACAATCCTACCTTATGCTTACCATATGCACACTTTCTATTGTTTATTTGTATTATTATTGCAAAAAACGACATCTTGTTCTTCGCAGTCGAAGTATAGAAACTGCTGTTGCTCATGCTTTTTATTGTTTACATTGAAAAAGAGGTACCATTTCATTGTTTGACTTTGGGTCCCGCTTCTGCTCAACATCCAGTGATATGTCTTATCATCAAAGTAAAATTTTTTCTGATTGTGATACTGATAGCGTCCGCAACTTAGTGCCTGTTGAACGCCAAGAGAATGTTCCTGGTCTCTTCCAGCAAGTTTTCTAATTTTCCGGTGGTTTAGGGTCGTAAACGAGTGCACCAAAATTTATCTTTTCGCTTGTTTTATAACGCGTAGGCTGGTGCTGACACCATTCTTCAGCAATGGAAATAATAGACGCATAGAAGAGCGAGAGGAGATCTAACCAGAGACATTAGTTTGCAACTCCGGGCTGTAGAGGTAATCGGTAAAGGTGGTTGAAGCAAAGCAAAACGAGAGAGAGGATTTATGAACCACTTATGCTCTCACGCACGCAGGAAGGTTACGTCCTGGCACACCACAGACATCCGCGACAAATCTTGCTGCAGCGGTGTCTATGTTGCAGGCTACCTGCCGGGCCACGCCTTAGCTCTCAAAGTGGTTCTCGACCGGCGCCCAGTTGGAGTAGAAATGACCACTTCGCTGCTTCGGAGAATGAAGGAGAGAATGGGAGGAGAGTGAAGCGACTGAGAATGCCCTTGTTGATGACACGTGCCCGCTTCGAGGACTTCCTGCATCCGTTAGGCGGCGGCTCCGTCTTCCGAGAGGGCGTCGAGGGCGCGCTCTGTCGGCGAGCCCGAGGGATCATCGGTCGCTGAACTTTTCCGGGCCAAGCGGTGACGTGGGTGTGCATGCCGCGTGAATCTCGGTTTCGCTTCTTTCCCTGTTTGTCTGGTAGTCTAAGCGTTTGACCTTTCGAACCACGTCAGAGTGACCTCACCGGGGGTCCGGCTATATAGCGATCTTTACGGGACCTTGTTTGATTGCGCGAGCTGTAGGAAGGATGCCTTTCCACGCATGTATGTACGGGCTGAAGGCAGTGCTTCGCGTTGGTCTACGTGCTTCCTGCGGTGCTTTGATGGTTTGAGATGTGTCCTTGACGAAAGAGAGCCCTGCCCTCTCAAGGAAGAAGGCGGATTCTCTTTGACAGTACCCGCACTTTGAGTGCACTTCGAGTCGTTGTGTTTAGGTGGTTGCGTCAGCTTATAATATATATATACGATGCTTTCAAAAGTTCCGGAGTCGGTGCGCATCCGTTTGAATGAGTTCGTTCTGCAAAGGTCAACATTTTTGGCGTTTTCTTCTCTCTCTCTCTCTCTGCGTGTGTGTGTGTGTGTGTGTGTGTGTGTGTGTGTGTGTGTGTGTGTGTGTGTGTGTGTGTGTGTAAAATCAGTTCTCGTTCAGTCCTTTATCCCTTACCATGGAAGATTAAAAGTATCTTCTATACGTTCGTATTGTGTTACATGTCTCTCACGTTTGTCACGCTTTAGGTGAACGCTTCACAGTTGCAGATGCGAAGGTCGAGGGTTTGATTGCGGCCTCAACAGTCACGTTTAGGGGGGAGTCAAAATGTCAGAGGCCCGTGTACTGTGTGATTTTAATGGATGTTATAAGACACCAGGCAATTGAAAATTTTGCAGGCCTTCGTTATGCAGCTTGGCTCATATTGATATCCTGGTTCTGGCGCGTAAAACACGGAATGCTATTACTGTAGAGTGAATGCTCTTCACGCTAGAAAAAATACACGGATACATACACAGAGGAAAGGAGAAACATGGTCGAACCATCTAACTTTCACCATCGTGCCATATCTGTCGTAGACTATCTCCCCGTCATTTTCTCCGTCATCTTCGGTCATCTCTCCCTGTCTTGAATACAGAGATGAACAGATAGGGAGGCACATTATTTTCCACGATTGTTCAGTAGATCTAGACATATCAGCAAGTAATTACTGGCACACTTATTTAGAGATAAATTTTCATTTTACAAAACATTGCACGGATTAAGCA
The DNA here is from genome assembly GCA_013436015.1 of Rhipicephalus annulatus. Classification (NCBI taxonomy): domain Eukaryota; kingdom Metazoa; phylum Arthropoda; class Arachnida; order Ixodida; family Ixodidae; genus Rhipicephalus; species Rhipicephalus annulatus. The sequence continues at coordinate 69,763 of WOVY01013868.1, read as the reverse complement.
GTTAAACACGACTGACAACTAGACGAGGCATACGCAGGCGCATGTTTGGACTATAGCTTCCGCACGCATGCACGCCATACCTTAACTTGGAAGCAATACTCGCATTACAAGTGGGTATAATCGAGCGCTCTGGTCAACGTGATTCAATGAGTGACCGCGTGAGTGTACCCGTTTGCATGCCTTATATACATCGCAACAGACAACATGATGTTTAATCAGCGTTCGTTATCCCCTGGCATGCGACTACATGCCGCTCTTGCCGGTAATCTTGCATCTGCGATGAACACTACTCACGCCAACTTGTTTGTTAGTTTGCATGTTTACCTCTATATCTGCGCACTTCCGTTGGACAGTCTGGATGAGGACCGCATAGCGGCATTCACCATATTCGGCTATGCAGAGGATGTCGGACGAATGATGTCGTCTCCGCTAGCGTCTGTTCAACTTGTCTTGTCCGCGCACGCGAACGGTGACGTTGTTATTTACGACGTTTCTCTTTTATACCGTCCGTTCTTTCAGGCACGCTCGCGTCGACGTAAGGCCGTGATTTATGTTTATTCGCATCGTCGGGCGTCCCACACTTCCGCAACACGTCCTGTGGTCTTGTGTGCAGAACTAAGAGATCCTCGTTGCCACCTGCTGTTTACTTTTCTCTCTTTCTTTCTGCATCTGTTCCTCGAGTCATTGTCCTAAATCTCGTCTGGACGATGGCCACATCCCAAGGGACGGTTGTGGTGGCTTGCGTGGCACTCAGTCTAGCAAGGTGGGTTCAATTGTGTGTGGTCAAAGTGTAGGCGGTGCGCACACATCTTTATTCTACTTTTTTTTGGGGGGGGGGGGTGAGGGAAATGGTGTGTAAACAAAAGTACAACGGGCTTTCTTCTTGTCCAGTGACAGACAAGGGCCTTCGCTATCACGCAAGCTATATAAAAATCCCGGTGATGCACACTGCGGGACTAAATGGGGGCGTTGTTGGGACCGGTGCGTACAGCCTATACGCTCGTTGCAAACAAGTTAATCTCTTCTCGGCTGCCCCGTTATTCAACCCCTCCCCCTTTTTTTTCATCGTTACTTTTAGTTGCAGGACGAGTCACGGAACGGATGCATTGATTCTGATTGTCGCGTTGTTCTCCACTCGCGCTTAACTGATTACCTTCCTGGAACCCACACGAGTTGTAGGCATCCCTTCGAACATCAAAGATGACCTTGCTGGTGAGGTAGGTTTATAAGTCAGCTACGCTTCAAAGCCTCGGACTGCTACAGCGATTCCTATAAAACACGTGTGTACTCCATTTTTCCACTATCCTCATTCCTCCTTCTCCTTGTATTTGAGAGTCGAGGAGAGAGAACTACGCGATCATAATAATAGTGCTAAAGTAAACTGCTCTAACGTTGTCGGGCTAACTCACTGCAACGTTGGCTTCAGCGACATAGCATGTTCTACGTCAACTAAGTCACTTTCGAGCTTCTCCTTCCGGCGAAATTCACTCATGTTCTGACTTTCAGGTAAAATTAGCACTTTATAAGCCCTTATGCATGCTCAGCCTTTGAAGGCTTTACTTTTGGGTGGCATATCATCCACTGAAAAAAAAGACAACAACAACAACAACAAAAAGAAACAGGAAACGATGCTCTTTTCTGTGGTGGCATGTGCTTCAAGTACTCAATATTGTCAGCCTTTTCCATCCCTATTTCCTCTGTGTGTTCGTGTTTTTTATGTGTACAAACCAAACATTAACATTAAGTATTAGGCTCGTTTATTTTGTTGAATAATTGATTCACTTGGCAAATCACGCTAAGTATCAATGCTTGTTGGCCGAAAGGGTTCTTCAGCAATCATGTATCAAAGGCCGTGATGACTCTCTCTCCTCCCGGCTATAGCATAGAACAGTTGATGATAGACCACTTTCTCGAATAGCCAACATCGGCTCAAAGCGTCAGCCAGAAAAGAACTTAGAGTATCTTGTGGCCATCAACGTTCTCCTATACATATTGAGACATAGATACAACTCTTGGTTCAGCTTATAGGTGAAAGGTGTTTACGCTTGCTTCTTAGTCGCAGTGGCACATCGTTGTGAAATAAACTAGAGTGTATTGTACCCCTGATACAAAGATGAATTCTGGCCGCGATAAAGCCCGGGTGCCAGGTAAAAGAAAGTTTCACAACCACAATTTGTTAAGTAACTTGCGCATGAGTAAGTTCAAGAACTCCAAGAACTCGGTCCCCATAAGCATGAAGTGCTCGTTGTGAAAAAATAGTAAAACACTTTCAATCATTTATTGTATATGCCATTTATGCGGAATTTAACGTCCCAAAATCACGATATGATTATCAGAGATGCCGTAGTAGAAGGCTCCGGAAATTTCGACCACCTGGGGTTTTTAACGCGCACCCAAATCTCAGCGCACAGGCCCTACAGCATTTTTGCCTTCATCGAAAATTCAGCCGCCACAGCCAGGATTCGATCCCGCGATCTGCGGGTCAGCAGCCCAGCACCTCAGCCACTAGACCACCGCGGCGGGGCCTGTATACACCTGAGTAACGGCCACTTAGCGTCTCTCTTTCTACATATATAAAAACATCTGGTACTTCTCGAAATAATGACCTGTTCCAGAAATTTGCCACGGGGAAAGTAACAATCGTTATTTTTATCTTTCATGATTTTGTTCTATTTTTTAAACCGAACGTATTTCCGGCAGCTGAGATGAAGCACACTGAAGTAGGCACCCTAAGACCTTTCGTTCACAACCTATAGTTAATCCTGCACTCACCATAGCTGTGAAAATACTTTAAGTGACGTGAAAACAACATAAAATGAATATTTATTACACCAGAAATGGCTTCAATTTTTTTCTGCTCCACACCTTACAAGTCGTTTCTCAAGATTAAAGGCACGCAGGAGTAAATAACCCCATTTTCAGAGCGTAGCTCCTCGTATAGCCAACGGCTAATTGCGGCTTACGCAGCTAGCATCGTTCAGCGTCTTGCTAGGTAAAAAGAATAGACAAAAAGAGATAGTTCATGATGTCAGGGGCTCTGCTATGCACCACTTTTATTTAACCAGTGCAGAAATATTTGTGAAACGTGCTTGTATACTTCGAATTGGCACTGCATGTCGGGCCATCCACAACTTATGTTTTTTTCGTCACTTGTTTACATTTGTCTAAATTGCCATTTCATCTCTCAACTGCCGCAAAAAAAAAGAGAAGGTAAAGATATTTTAACAATTACGATTGTCACCGTGGTCGCATTTTTTAATTGGGTTGGTAAGGTAGGACGGTGGGAGCTATTAAAGGGCTTATAATGTCTATAATTAGCGGTGACCAATCGGAAAACACTCAACGAACATATAGTGTCTGGCAGTCGCTGGCGGTTAATGTCGTGAATAATGTTTGCGGATTGCTCTAAAATTATCTCTGAGATAGAGGAATAAGTACAGTGTTTCTCCGTGGGCTTATGCTTTTGGGTGATTTGCGGTGCAGCTTGCTAATGATAGGAGCCCGGGCATTTTGTGATTTCATAACATCTCGCCATTTGTGAACCATACGTGGTAATTATGCGTACTTTTATTTCTTTACAATCTAAAAAAGTAATCTTCGAAGCGCGTTTGAAAGATTGAAAGTATGGCTGCGTGCGCCTTAATTTTTTTTCGCACAGTAATGAGAGAGGTGTACAGTCCTGCTGATAAAAGTTCTACAACGACTGTTAAAGTCTGAGAGACTTTGCCTATACTTCATGTATTCTTTTGCAACGTACGCCCATGGTATTAGGGAAGTATCGAAAGGACGCCAACACCGAAAAATATGTCTAATGCAAAGCAGAAGCAAACAAAGGAAAGGCGTAAAATTAGCGCATCTTGCATGAAGTCGTGCAAGGCTTGGTCACAACAACGCTGGTGAGCACTTAGCTTGCACTGACTCGGCTCGCGGCTTTTACCCTCTCACATGGCTCTTTCCCACCTCTTACTATATGATTTACACTACGCTGCACTATACAATACTACAATACCCTACCATACTACACGCGGCTGCACTTATTCTTACCGAAAAATCTTTCGTAATGAGACCACATATATACGCTACTCTTCAGGTCACCATTTCTAACTTTATTATTGTTGATTAAAGTGAGTGCTTGGGTGAGTTTGTATAGTTCATTGTCAAGAAAGTTTCAACAGTGCGGTAATAAACAAATGCCCAAAAGAGAGCTGACAAGGACAAGGTCTGACTTACACTTGATTGTTTAGGGGCGAAGCTCCTTAAAGCGGCACCCGTTCGTCCCTCGTCATAGTCGTAGTGCGTAACCAGTCTTACGCTTTGACCTGCCAGGTGGTGCCGGTTGGAGCGTTTTCCTGTGCGTTGTTGAACAATAAAGAAAAATTCGCAGTGTGCGCGTTAACTAAAAGCCAAATTCTCCTGATTGGCATGTACATTGAGCACTATCTGACAAGAAAGGGTTGCTAGGTTATACTCGCTAGGCGTAACCTCTTTAGTTTTAGAAAGGTTTAGCGAGCGTTGGGCCGCAGTGCCATGAATAGAGTGAGCTAGTATATACCATGAACTCGAGGTGGTTAAAGGTGGGACGTAGACACGAAGCGCAAGCCATAAGAAAGTGTGCGTGTGCCACCTCTCGTTTAGTCCTTGGAATGTCCGCTGGATGGCGGTGCTTCTATATGCGGAATATATCATGAAAAGATGCGAGATGGTGGTACTTGGAGTGTTGAATAGATGGACGAACGGACACACAGACAGATGCATGGACGGACTCATGGATGGCTGCACCGACGGATGGGCGCATGGACGGACGCAGGGGCGGATGCATGGACGAACGCAGGGACGGACGCACGGATGGACGTGCGGACGCACGAACAGACGCACGCGCGGACGGTCACACAGACGGATGCATGGACGGAAGCAAGAACGAATGGACGGACGCATGCTTCGCCCCCCTCTCCGTCATTCATCCCGTGGATATGCTGTCATTTTTTTATTCAGAAAAGACGTATACAAGTAGAGAAAAGTAGCGCAGTGCAAAACAGCATATGAATACTGCCGCGCATGATCGCTAAGTGCCTGGCAGTTTCACAATCAGCTTTTATGTCCTACTTCTTGTCTTTCGTGTTTTGTCTTAACGTGGTGTGCGCGGCCGTTTATCGTAAATATCACCAGCCGACTAGCCCACAAGCACATTTTAGGGGCGAAGCTCCTTAAGGCGTGTGTCATGCGTCTCCTGTATGTAGTAGCCACCTATCGCTTTAGTCCTTAGATTGTCCGCTGGATGGCGGTACTTGCGTATGATGAATATATGATGAAAAGATGCGAGATGGCGTTACTTAGAGTGTTCGCTAGATGGATGGATGGATTCACTAGATGGACGGACGGATTCACTAGATGGTAGATGGATGGTTCACTAGATGGACGGATGGATGAAGCGACATACAGACAGACGGACGGACGGATGGATGGACAGATGGAGCTGCAGCGGATAATTCTCGGTTTGCTGATAAAACCATTCGAATCTTCGCCCCACTCATCATCATTCACTGCGTGGATATGCTGCGATTTTATTAACAAGTGACGAAATAAAAAAAATGCCTTCCCCACATTGCACGATTGGAGAAGGTAAGCTGATGCATGCTTTCCCCAAAAGTTTAACGTGGATTCCCTCTACAATCCCTTTACTGAGCACACTTTTGTTCTTGTAGATTACTTCTGTTTGTATGTAGGCAGGCAGGCAACCACAGCCGCCGTGGCGGTCTTGTGGCTAAGGCACTCAGCGGCTGACCTGCCGTTCGCGGGATCGAATTCCGGCTGAGGCAGCTGCAATTTCGATGGAGGCGAAAATGCTGTAGGCCCGTGTGCTCAGATGTGGGTGCACGTTAAAGAACCCCAGGTGGTCGAAGTTTCCGGAGCCCTCCGCTACGGCATCTCTCATAATCATCTGGTGGTTTTGGGACGCTAAGCCCTTCATAATATTATGGCAGGCCACTACAGCCCTTACTATGCGCGCTCAAATGTCCGAATTGGCTGCTCCGGATGGGTCATCGGGGTTCCCGTAGGCTTACACTATGACGTTTGGCCAACATACTTCTTCCTGCATGACACTGGGACGACGTACGCCATGGTGGTCGGCACATGATACGAACGAGTCCCTGTGCTTTACCTGGCAGCTGCCCTTAACTTGTAAGCACTTATCAGTACATGGGTATCTGTTGAACTGAAACAAACGCTGTCATTGAGAAGCTACGTATGCGAAATTTATTGGCGTGATGAAAATTGTGTTCGAAGTAAGGCATAAATAGAAGTGACACAGAAATTAGAGAAAAAAATGACAACATATCCACGGAGTGAATGATGGAGAGTGGGGCGAAGCATTCGTCCGTCTATGCGTCCGTCTGTGTGACCGTCCATGCGTCTGTTCGTGCGCCCGTCCCTGCGTTCGTTCATGCATCCGCCCCTGCGTCCGTTCATGCATCCATCAATGCATCTGTCTGTGTGTCCGTTCGTCCATCTATTCAACACTCCAAGTCCCATATCTCGCATCTTTTTATCATATATTCCCCATATAGAAGCACCGCCATTCAGTGGACACTCCAATGACTAAACGAGAGGTGGCACACGCACACTTTCTTACGGCTTGCGCTTTGGGTCTACTTCCCACCTTTAACCACCTTGAGTTCATGGTATATACTAGTTCACTGTATTCATGGCACTGCGGCCCAATGCTCGCTAAACCTTTCTAAAACCAAGGAGGTAACGCCCAGCGAGTATAACGTAGCAACCTTTTCCTGTCAGAGAGTGCTCATTGTACATGCCATTGGCTGCTAATGGGAAATGAGAGGCGGCGAATTTGGCTTTTACTTTTTTACGGCTTGCGCTTCGTATCTACTTCCCATTTTTAACCACCTCGAGTTCATTCATGGTATATACAAGTTCATTGTATTCATGGCACTACGACTCAACGCTCGCTATACCTTTCTAAAGCTAAGGAGGTTACATCCAGCGAGTATAATGTAGCAACCTTCTCTTGTCTGATAGTGCTCAATGTACATGCCAATGGCTGCTAATGGGGATCGCAGCGTGCGCGTTGACTAAAAGCCGAATGCTGCTGTCTATCATTCCTGATTATCAGCCATTGACATGTACATTAAGCACTATTTTTTATTGTTAAACAACGCACAGAAGAAATCTCTCACCGGCACCACCTTGGAAGTCAAACGTTATACCTATTTCGGGTATGTGCCACTGGTGGTTACTTGTTACGAGGGACGCCCAAGCCACGCCATAAGGAGCTTCGCCCCTAAAAAGTAGTTCACATCCGCCGCTAAATGTAGTTGAAGTGCAGCGACTGATGGCGTTGTTGTGTAGCAATCGGTGCAGTTCTAAATGCCGTGCTAAACCCAACTGTACTATTGTGGAATCCCAGAAGCGAATGTTGGGCTAGTTGGTGGTTTATGGTTGGGTGTAAAAACGGCGCAAAATTATAGACAAAGATCGACGAAGAGACAATACAACGCTGAACTCGCAAGTAAAATTTGTTTGAAAGAATAGACATACACCGGGTGCAGTACCCAGTCACATGGCATACCATAGCGCCTGTGCCACAGAGCAAACAGAGTACCAAAAAAAATTTAACAAGGTGGAAAGCCACACACGTGTAAACACCAGAAAAAGAAAAGAAAAAAGTGTGTTGTTTCTGATAAATTTTGTGTGTGTTCCTTCGAATGAATTCTAGTGGCGAGTTCAGCGCTATGTCGTGTCTTCAGTAGTACATGTCTCAATTTTTCCGCTGTTCTTACATCCAAGTGGAACCCTAGTGACTTCGTAGCAAGGACCCCCAGTGATTTTCAGTCGGGTAGTTCCCACTGCTTCAGCTACCAAATGGTCAATGACTGCAGTTTCTTAGGTAAGCTCGTATACGTGCTTACATTCAGTATACGTGCTTACGTATACAGTATACGTGCTTACCTACACGTATACGTGCTTACGTACAGGGAAACCTATAGGTTTCCCTGTACGGGAAACCTATAGGTTTCCCTGTATGAGTAGATTTTTGTTAGAGAGATTCACAGACTCGATTTGGAATGTACGGACTACTTTTTGCGGCGCTTCATTGACTCCCTGCTTGTTACCTGTCGTTTGCGACGAGTTCCGTCAGGTTGTTTTCCCCTCCGATGTAACGTGGTGGGAGGAGCCATCGCACGCTTGTTGAGGCAGTGGCGCCCTCATGCGTGACGTGGCTGTGTGCCCCGCGTTTCCGGTACGTTTTGAGAACTTGTACGTTAATTTTTTCCATTACATGGTTATTCCTGTTAAAATTATATCACTATAAACGGTGCTTGTTTATTTTGAACCCGTTTTCGAACATTGTATGAGGCCTGTATTGGCTACTTGATTTCTTGATCACGCCCCTTAAGTTCTGAGGAGGGACAAGCAGAACCCATAAAGCGCTCCGCAATGAAGAAAGAGGGAAGTTGCTTACTACCCTCTTTCAGAAAATAGGAAGCACTTGAACGCAGCAACAATGACAACCACTTGCTTTGAAGACAAAATTTATGTGCTTTCTTTTCTGTTTAGTGTTCCCTGTGGGTTAAACACTGCCGTTTTGCTATTGGTTATCACTAGTAATGGGAGAGCATGATAGCAGAATATTTGGTTTGCCCTCCATTTACTCTGAAGAATGAATAATATTGAGAACTAGCAGATAACGCAGCTAAGGAAAGTATAGGGCGCTGACACACTCGCACGTTTAAATGCACAAATATGCCCCACAAAATTAGACGGGGACATAGCCGCCGTGGTAGCGCAGTTGGCAGAGCATTGGACGCGTTATCCGAAAGTCACAAGTTCTGTGCTTGCCCACGGAAGTTACTTTTTTTTTCATCGACTTTTCCTTCTTTCGATTTACCAGCAATTTGCCACTAATAACAAACCCCAGATTTTCTCTGGCAATGTTGCTTCTTTCAGGTCCCCTACCCCAATCCCCCAGTTTAGGGTATCCAATCGGATGTATTTCTGGTTAACCTCCCTGCCTTCTCCCATTTGTTGCTTCCCCCCGTTTCTTGTTATTTCGCATTAATATTGAGTCATAAAAGAAAAACTAGCCCTTATATTTTCGACTCCTAAAGGATGAAGATTCATCTCATTATGAATGCGATCTATTGAGATATATCGCCGACTCTCTCTGTGTACGTATTCAAGCGGTGGATGGATACAGGGGGTCGCATTATAAAAAAGCCGGTAGTGAACACACACACACACACACACACACACACACACACACACACACACACACACACACACACACACACACACACACACACACACACACACTCTCTCTCTCTCTCTCTCTCTCTCTCTCTCTCTCTCCCTCTCTCTCTCTCTTTGGTGTTTTAAGGGCCAAAATACGTACGACTGTGAGGCATGCAGTATGGTGGAGATCCTCCAGATTAACCTGAACCACCGGACATATTTCAACTTGCACCTCTGCTGTACCTGCATATCGTCCGCATTGACACGCGTCCTCTGTGATTGCGAATCAAACCCGTGACCTCAAACTTAGCAGTGCGATACCTTAGCCACCAGCTTAGTGCAATTTGATCGATTACTAGTGATTAATTTAGGTGGTCCTTCTCATGTCATCCAGATCATTTTGAAAATGTCCTACTGTGGCGCTTGTGTTCTTCTGCATTTGCTTTATATTCTGGGTAAGAGAAAGAGATAAACGTTTATTTAGAAAACAGTGTTTCGAGTGAGGCCCTGTGTCACCCTAAGGTGGGAGGGTTCCTGGACGAACCCCCTGGCTTCGACTGCCCTCTTGGCCCTGGCGACGAGTTGTCGCTGGTCTTCCAGGTCCTCGAGGACGATCTTGGCCTCACACGTTTCCATCAGGTGGTCGTCGTTTATTCTTGGGACTTAGTCCTGCTCCAGTTGCACATCGTGATTAGCATGGCACTGGCATTCCAGGAGCAAGTGTGCCAGGGTGTCTAATACGCTGCAGAGCGGGCACATGTAGCCACGTGTCGTTGGGTAGAGGCGGTGCATTAATATGCCAGCAGGGCACTGTTGTTGATAATATTATAGTTTTAGATATTGTCATACATTGAGCTTTAACTCTGACGTAAATTGTTATTTGATTTTAGAGTCCCTTTAAGACGGATGTCGAGCACGCATGCTTTTAACTACGTGTAACCCGAAAGCAGTGTCACGTATAGTGATAAACTATACATCCTTTAGTGTCCTAAACAAGGTCACTGTCATCCGTTTATGCGCTCGCTTGCACCAACAAGGAAGCGTTCACTTATAAATTACCGACCTCTCCACGTAACACTCATTAGCGATGCAAGCCGCAACACATCCTCAGCGACCAGCACCGGCAGTACTCTGTTGATTTTCAAGTAATAGCGCAATTTCTACATTCATTTATATACGACCATGGCCTTGATATGCAGAGAGCGACCTCAGCCCATTGCTTGCAGGCGATCAGCTCGCATTACATATAGGAGTACGCGAACTGCCTCCAAGCACGTGACCTCGTATACATGACGGCGTCGCGACCGCCGTGCTGTAAGCATGATGGATTATCGCATGGAGAGCGTCGCGCTCGGCGCTACCGAAATTATTACCGTAATGTGGGGGTTGTGATGCCCCACATGATCAATGACGCCTCTAAACGCGGTCAAAACGCGCGCCACCCAGTGCCGTTCTTGCGACCTCCCACAGAAAAAATTGCTATTCGTGGCGTTGTTATTCGCTAATTGACGACAGTTTGGTGTTATTTCAATATGAGCTCGGGAGCTTACACTTCAGTGGTCGAAATGAGTGGCGGCCTCATAAAATGCGCGGAACAGGCCCAGACAGGGGCCGCAATAGTCAAGAAGGCTTCTAATATTTTATTTTTGCCTGGGGGATGGTTAGCTATGGGTCAGTATCCACGCGCATCACCTTGGCATGTTCAATAACGTGTTGTTATATATGAAATATTACGTGCCTACAGAATATAGCTTCTAATTCCCATGGTTGGGAAAACTGTACTGCTGCCCCCCTATTACAGTAATTGTCGGGACTTTACGTATACACAAACAATAATCTCATTAGAAAAGTTAAGATAGCGGAGGGCTCCACAAATTTCGGCCTCTTGGGTTTCGTTAACGTGCACTGTAATAGCAGAGTGCACAGGTGTGTCAAGCATCCCGTCTCCTAAAACTGCGGCTGCCACAGCCGGGATTCAATCCCGCGACCTTCGGATGAGCATTCAAGCATCATAACGGAACTCCAATGAAGGTTTCGCTGGAATTCGACTCGGGACAGGCGCTGTATACGGGCGAAGCCATACGGCGCGCTAATATATGACGCATGAGTGCTTCCACAGCGATGGGCAGCGCTGTTCACTCTTAAAACGAACACGTTATTGCGAATTCTTTACTTTGGCATGTACGCAGTTGATAGTCTTAGCCGAACATCGCTTGTGGTTGTTGGTAATGGCGCTGTTTTGCCAACATGCTGGTGCATTGGCTTAACTGAAGCCACCTGTGTACCTAAAGCAAGGCCTCACCCTCACATCATGGAGCTGAACAGACTGCACTTTGCTCTGCTGTGGGAGTTTGACGTGGCATGTTTGTGAGTTGATTATGCGAATTCCTTAACTCTTGTACCAACCTCCTCCCTTCTGCTCACCCTTCCCTTTTTTCGATGGTCCAATTTGGAGACGTGTTGCTCACCAGAGAAGGATCGGCCACCCTGGTGCAGTATCTGGCCACCACCTTCCGCATGCATACGTCAATTAACTCACGGCCCTCAGTCCCCATCAGCTGCGAAGCAACTGACTACGGCAGCGGTCAGATCTGCAACGCAGCAGAGGGTGCTAAGAATCTCTGAATCCGGACAGGCCGCCGTTGAAACCTGAACTTGGCAACGTTTAACGCTAGAACCTTATCTAGTGAGGCAAGTTAGATGTATTATTCGAGGATCTAAAGGGTGTTAAATGGGATATGATAGGGCTCAGTGAGGTTAGGAGGACAGATGAGGCCTATACAGTGCTACAGAATGGGCATGTCCTTTGCTATCGAGGCTTAGCTGACAGTAGAGAACTGGTAGGGGGGTTCCTTATTCACAGAAACATAGCTGGCAAAATAGAGGAATACTATGGTATTAATAAAAGGGTAGTAGGTATCGTAATTAAACTCAATAAGAGATACAAGATGAAGGTGTTACAGGCTTACGCGCCTACACACAGCCATGATGACGCTTCAGTTGAAAGCTTCTATGAAGACGTGGAATCGGCAATGAGTAAGGTAAAAACACGGTATACTATACTGATGGGAGACTTTAATGCAAAAGTAGGAAAGAGGCAGGCTGGAGACCAGGCTGGAGACGAGGTTTCAGTACAGCCCGTTGCAGGATGAAACTGTAGAGGTTCTTATGGTTCAACAGCCTTTTACATCTGGAATTCACATTAACGTTCAAGTCGGGCAGGTCGCTATGAAGCTATTATTCCAGCTCTTCCGTTTCCATTCTTTCAGGCAAGGTGTTAGGCCAACATTTTTCTGGCTTGCCGCTTCTTCCCGTTCTGCGTGTGGCGCTTCTAGATTATTCCAAAAGACCAATTTCGGTTCGAGGCTGCTTCTTTTCTGAGGTCTTTTTCGAGAATCGCAGCGCACCGCTTTTGCTTTATGTCGTCGAACAAAGTACTTCTCTCGTTGGCCTGGATGACATTAAGACTTTGAAGCTACACATTGAAGGGTCTGACCTGCAATGTTTTCAAACCAGCTGTCACAAAACGAGCGCTCAAAAAAGGGCGCGCCACCAAATTCTCGCGATAAAGCGCGGGAGAGACGCCGCGAGGTCAACGAAAAAAAAAACAAGCATCCAAGGTCTCCCCGGGCGCGCGACCCTCTCCCCTCGGAAGCGTGGATTCACCGACGGGCCTACCCACATCGGCGGCCGAGCAAGCACTCGAAATTTCTAGATGGAAAGGAGCGTGGTGATGCCGGGTTGAGTCATCCGTCGCGGACGGCCTTCGAACCGTCTCGCCCTCTCCCCAGCCTTCGCTGCGTAGCGCGCCGACGAAATGATGAGAACTTTCTGGAATCTCGCGCGGAAGGTATTTAATCGAGCAGCCGAGATGAGAGATCAGGAGAAGACGGAAGTTAGCGCCAGAGCGCGTGGGGATTCCGCCATGTAGTCGGTGAAGGTTTTGTCCGTAGAGACAAAGCAGGAGAAGAAGATGATTTCCACCTGAGGGGTGACGACTCGAGCTACAGGCAAGAGTGTGTGTTTACCGCTATCGAGCGAAGACGCGTGGCAACAGCTGCGTGTGTGGAGCCGACGTGTTTCCGACGAAGAAGTTTGCAGCTTGGAGAGTGGCCAATTGAAGACGCGAGGTTTCCTAGAAGAGAAACTTCGGCGAGGTTTCCTAGAATAGGAACTTCGGGGGCAGCGGAACAACAGAGGTTTCCTGGAAGAAAACTTCGAGGGCAGTGGAACGACAACAACGCTGGAATTTGAGTTAGTGATTCTCGGAAGAGTATCATCCAGACTTTTGTTCCAAGGATACTAAACAGGTTTTCTATCTCTGTAGTCTTTAAGTGTCTTGGTTGTTCAATGCATGCGACTGCATTGTAGTGCATATTGTTGTCTGTGTCCGTTGTTTCGAGTGTGGCTGATTGTACTGTGTAGTACGTTATTTGATTGGTGACTGGTTATTTGATTGGTTTATTTGATTGGTGTTTGGTGGGTGACATATTGTATTCAACTATTGTGGAGTGTGCATTCTTGTGTATTGTTATTGATCTGCCATTATTGAGAATATAATTTTGTTTGTTTATCAACTCTCGGCTCTGACTTGTTCTTTGGGCCACAGCCAGCGTCCGCTGGCACGCCAAAAAGGACCACTTCTAAATTGTCCACGCTTTCGTGGTGCGGTTCGGAAGGCCGATACTTCGGCCCTTGGAATTAGCCCGGCGATCGCCTCCTTAATTAACGGGACCCGTGACACCAGCACGGTACCTAACGCCGAAGTATCTTGGACATGTCCGATAGATTCATCCATACAGCTGCCATCAGCATTTCAGCAAAGGTTTTGCTCTCTGTTCACAAATGAGCATGGTTTAGCAATAGGTTTTGTTCACAAGATTAAGACACGTGCGGGTGTTCAGCCAGTAGCATCAAAACTTCGTCGGCTTCCTTTAACGTTACGACCACGCGTGTCCTCCGAGCTGCAGTGCTTGGAAAGTTTGGACATCATTGAACGTATCGATGCGTCAGAAGTGGTGCCCCGTACTGTAGTCATTCGGAAGGAAGATGGAAGTGTTAGGCTTTGTGTAGATTTACGTGAGCCTAACAAGGTCATCGTTCCGGACAGCTTTCCTCTGCCTCACATGGATGAGTTGCTTCATGCCTTGCCGGGTGGATTGGATAAACTTTTATTTGGTCCTCCAAAACACAGATCACTGTGCTGCGGGCAGCTCCCACGTGGGGACTGAGATGCCAAGCTCCTCAGCCGCCTCACGGGCTTGGTGGACAGCCCAGAGCTGATCTGCCAATGATGAGCTGCGGATTGCCGCCACCCATCTGGCAGAGGTGATGTTCGATGTATGAGCGAATTTGGTGCACTGCCAGAGCATGTGTTCTAATGAAGATTTTTCCCCACAATGTGGTCAAAGATTGCTTGGGTATAGGTCAGGGTACATGATGTGCAACATTTTTAAAGTAGGGTACATCCGCGTTTGCAAAAGCCTTAATGTAAGTGCTTGGGGCCGGGTTAGATTTTTGTGAGGTGGAGAGAAAATCCTTCTAGACAGGTAGAAATGTTTAGTGAGCTCGTTATATGTTGTAAGATTTTCCCGGTTATCCCCTTCACCGGTAGAACGCATCCCCGGGGAGGCGCGGTTGGAGAGTTCTCGCGCCGCCTCGTGAGCTGCTTCATTGAGATTGGGAGGGGAATCATTGATTTGCCCAAGGCAAGCTGGGAACGAACTCAGAAGATGATGCGTTATGTTCTTGCCTTGCAGTATTCTCAGCGTTTGTTCAGAGACCGTCTCCTTGGCGAACGCCCGTAGTGCTGCCATGGAATCACTGTAGACGACTTCAATGTTATCCATCTTGAGTGCTAAGGCGATGGCCACCTGTTCCGCAATGAGTGGGTCCTTCGTCTTGACCGTCGCTGGGTTGACGACATGGCCAGCCCCATCGACCACCACTGCAACAAATGCTTTCCCATTGGTGTAGGAAGCTGCGTCAACAAATACGACCCCTCGTTCATCGTTTGAGACTTGACGAAGTATAGTCCTGGCCCTGGCTACTCTTCTTTCGACGTTGTGTTCTGGATGCATGTTTCTTGGTATAGGAGACACCGTGATATTCTCCCTGATGTTGTCGGGGATATCATTGTAATTGTGCCTGATTGCCATTGGGTGTTGGCCCAGCTCCTGCAGGATCATTCTCCCCGACCTTGTTGTAGATAACCTTGCAAACTGTGCTCTCTCTTGGGCTTCTGCTATTTCTTCGAGCGTGTTGTGAATGCCAAGCTCAAGCAGACGCTCGGTGCTGGTATGTATGGGTAGGCCCAAGACCTTCTTGATAACTTTCCTGAGGAGCACATTCAGTGTCTCGGACTCTGCTCTTGACCAGTTGTGCATTGCTGACTCGTACGTGAAGTGGCTTAGAACAAACGCATGCATCAACCTGATGAGGTTGTCTTCCTTGATCCCATTTCTTTTGTTGGCCACTCTGCGTATGAGGTGCACCGCACTGTCTGTTTACCAAGTTAACTTGGCTATAGATTTGCTGTTGGTGCCGGTGGATTCTATCAGCATGCCCAGGACCTTGATGGAGTCGACCCTCTGGATGGAATCCCCTTGATTTGTACGGAGGTGGATGTCTATCTGGTTTAACGGCTTCCATCCCCTGGGTTTTGGTCCCCGGCGTGCAGTCCTATACAGTAAAAGTTCTAACTTACTCGAGGAGCACTTGAGCCCAGAAGGACAAAGGTACTCTTCTACGGTGTCAATCGCCTCTTGCAGGGCGCTCTCAATCTGCCCCTCGCTTCCACCTGTGCACCAGATGGTAATGTCATCTGCGTAGATGCTGTGCTTCAATCCTTCAATGCTCGATAATTTCTTTGACAGTCCAATCATGGCAATGTTGAACAGCATTGGTGAAATCACTGCCGCTTGCGGCGTGCCCCTTGCTTCTAGTTCGATTGCTGCGGTCTCGATATCTGCAATCTTCATCACGGCTTTCCGATCTGTAAGAAAGGACCATACGTAGTCATAGAAGGCTTTACCCAGACCAAGCTTGGAAATTGCTTCGAGTATGAATGAGTGGTGGATGTTGTCAAACGCTTTTTCTAGATCTAGGCACAGAATGGCTCTCACGTCTCTCGTTTCGTTGTCGATAACCTGGTGTTTGATAAGCTTCAATGCATCTTGTGTGGATAGCCCTGCCCTGAATCCAACCATATTGTGTGTATATATGTCATTATCTTCCAAGTACTTGTTTATCCTGTGCAGTATGACATGTTCTGCAACCTTGCCGATACATGATGTCAAGGATATTGGCCTCATGTTGTCCAAGTTAGGGGGCTTTCCTGGCTTAGGAATAAGGATCGTCCTGGCCAGTTTCCACTGCTCTGGCACCCTGCCTTCTTTCCATGCTGCATTGATCATATCCTTCAGGGTTTCAATTGAATCATCATCAAGGTTACGAAGGGCCTTGTTTGATATACCGTCCGGGCCAGGGGCCGACCTGCCGTTGAGATCATGCAAGGCTCTTCTGATCTCCGCGATGTTAAAGTCGCCCTCAAGACCTGGATTGGGCCTGCCCTGGTACTGTCTACTTGGTGGCGCCAATCCTTTTTTGACTGGGAGGTACTTATGCACGAGCCGCTGCACAACTTGCTGTTCTGTAGTGCGCCCTATCTCTTTGTGCAAAATTCGAGAGATAACATGCTTTTAATTCGTTTTGGTGGTGTTTTCGTTGAGGAGATGCTTTAACATATTCCATGTCTTGCCATTGCGCATCTGACCATCGACAGAGTTGCAAATTTCGTCCTATTGCTGCCTGGATAGTGCGCGACAATGTTCCTCGACTGATCTGTTTACCTCAGCTATCTTCTTCCTCAGTCTTCGGTTCAGGCGCTGACCCTTCCAACGGTTCAGTAGTGCTTGCGTTGCCTCAAGAAGATGAGCGAGCTGGCTATCCATTCTTTCAACCGGAAAATCTGTGGTAATGGTGGAGGAGACGGATTTGATGTCATCTTTAATCTGTTTGACCCACTGCTCCAAGCCTTGTCTGTGGCCATCTTGTTCCCTTTCCATCCTTATCTTCCTGAACTTATCCCAGTCTGTGAAGTGGAATTCTCTCTGCTTTTTACGCTCCACGGAGAAGGTAGTGGCAAGAATGCAGTGGTCACTCCCTAGGTCTACAGCAAGGTTCATCCACTGGGCCTTCTTGATGTTCCTTGCAAATGTAAGGTCCGGGGTGGAATCCCTGCAGCAAGATGTACCAAGCCTTGTTGGTAGGCTGGGGTCTGTGATTAGGGTGAGATCAAGTTCACTGGCACTTTGCCAAAGTCGATTTCCTTTCCCAGTGTTGTACTTATAACCCCATGTGTGATGAGGGGCGTTGAAATTACCTGCTATGACGAGTGGACATTCCCCGGCGATATTAACAGCTTTCTTTAGAACCGTCTTGAACCCTTGCTTTTGTTCCTTTGGACTGCTGTATATATTAAGAATGAAAATGCTCTGACGGTTGCTGGTACCTGGCACGATCTCTACCATGACGTGTTCCAACCGGCCTGCTTCTATCTTGAGGTCGTGGGTTACGTGCGTTAGTTTGTTGCATACGAAGGTGCAGACTCCCCTCGCTTCAGTATCCCCTATTACAGGCCGCAATCCAGGCAACGTTGCTTGCGGTGAAAGGTTTTCTTGTAATATTATAATATGAGGCTTTTCTTGGCTGCTCCTGATATACTGCTGTAGGGCTGCCTTCTTTTTAAGGTAACCTCTACAGTTCCATTGCCAGATACGAAATGCTTCACGTAGTGCTGCCATCATGGTTATTACATGGGCGGCCAGAGCCTGATGCTGCACCTGTCGACAGGTTTGGTACCACTAGTATTGGTGGCCGAAGGGGTGAGTTTGGTGCATGAGGAGGCCTTGCTGTATTGTGCATATATGCTTCGACCTTTGTAATGCGCAAAGTCATATGCTCTTCCAGTGCCGCCACGCTTGACTGTAGCCTACCCATCTGCTCGCTAAGATTGGCTACTACTTTGCTGAGCGTGTCAAGGACCTCCTTCTTATCTGACATGCTCGTTTGGTTGGCTTCCACGTGTTGTTTGGTTGTCTTCCACGTGTTGGTTGGCTTCCACGCCATGACTGCCCTCTTTTTTGTGGTTCTCGAGTCCCCCACGTTTTCAGCCACAGGGACATCGACTGGCTGAGGCATTCGCTGTGAAGACTGCGCGCTGGTTAGCTTAGTGAGAAGAATTTTAATTTCCTTTAACTGAGCTGATAGCCTTTCATTCGATTTTGTAAGTCTCGCGTTTTCTTGCTCTAGCTGTGCAATTCTATCATGCTCTGGCAGCTTACCTGTCATCACCTCTGCCGCGCCGTTGCGCACTCGCTCAGCCCAGCTGCCTTTCGATGCAACTGCAGGCGTCCTCCCTGGGTGTGAAGCCGTGATTTCGAACTGAACGCCAGGCAGCTGGCCATTCGGGTGCCGCCCAGGCTGATCTCGACCCTGATGGTGACCTTGAGAACTCGAGCGCCCCCGTGATTGGGAGCGGGCCTTGGGTCTAGAACCTCTTCTGGAACGCGACCTCCCCCTGGAGTGGGGCCGCCTTTGCTGTTCTTGAGTAGTCTGGATGCTCTGGGTCCCGTAGGCTGGAATAAGCTGCTAGTCGTTGACGTCTGGACTCGATGTGATTGATGCGTCCCGGGCTTCTGCGGCTGCTCGCGATCTTTCCCAACGTCTGCGTCTGATGACGTATGGCACTAAGAACCTGTTCTTGCACTCTTTGTCTGCCGTGGGATGGTGACCGTTACATAGCCTGCATCTTGGATTGCACTGGTGCAGGCTATCTGGGTTCTTGATCTCGCAGCCTCTGCAGATGGTTTCGGGTGGGTTCGGACAGACGTCAGACCGATGTCCCAGCTTTCCACAGACGTAACAAATATCGATGTTCTTGCGGTAAAGGGAGCACTGCAAAAGTGAAGGTCCATATCTCACGAATCTGGGCACCTTGTGTCCTTCGAACGCTATGATGATTGTCCCGGTGTCCTTGATTCTCTTAACCTGCAGCGCGAGCGGGTTGTTCGCGTTCACAATCTTTCGGGTCAAAATGTCCTGAGTATCGCTTACGGGGATCCCACGAATCACTCCTTTACAAGTATCGTGGGGTGCCGTGGCGTACGCGCTAACCTCGAAAACTTTGCCTCCAATGTCAATTTGCTTGACCTTGAGGTATCTTGAAGCTCTCTCTTGGTACGGAGTGCTCGCCACCATAATGTTCTGCTGCAAGTTGGAACAGATGATGTCCTGCATGGCCTCCTCCTCTTTGATGCCGGCCGCCAGTACTATCGCGTCTGCCACGGCTCCAGTGCCAATTCTCGAGATATTTAATCCTCCACGTGGTCGTAGCACAATTTTGCTGAAGTCGTTGGGTAGTGGCGGCATGCGTCCAGCTCGCACGATTGTATGCTTGGTATCATACCTACTACGACTGGTTCGAGCGTCTCCCGCAACGCCAGCCTTGGTTGAACCCTTGGCAGCAGGAACGCTAACCGTGGCTTGCTTATTCCTTGAGCATTTTTTTTCGGCTTCCTTCCAACCCATGTCTTCCATGCCCTTTTCGCAATTTTAAACTCGCTGTTTTTCTTGCTCGCGACGGCTTTAAGCTCTCCCATAGTAGAGTACCCTGTGCTCTAAATCGTTACCCTCTTTTTCTACCCCCCCCGCAATCCTCTGGAGAGATGTCCTCTCCCTCTACTTGGCATTCCATTCTCAGTTGCAGGTTCTGGAACGCGCAGAGCGTTGCGTCACGTTGGCGCCGGGTCGGCGCATCGGCGACAATCGCCTCCTTGGTTGTTAGGCTTAAATCCCCCGGTGGCGTTGCCGTGTAGAAATGTCCCAAAAACGGTTTAAAAGTCCACTCACCAGCGCAAAGATGGTATCTGCTGAGTTCTTGAGAACTTAGGCACACGATGGGACTGAAAACTCGGCGACAAATTTGTGAATACCACAGGAAAGCATTCTTGAAAGCAGAAGCCGATCTTCGCGCGTCCGCACTGGTCGGCACGAAGAGCGTCTCCTCATGCCTTGCCGGGTGCCACGCACTTTTCTAAACTTGACTTAGCGTCTGCCTACCACCAAGTTCCCCTTGATCCAGAGAGTAGGGACTTGACAGCTTTTATTACACATGAAGGGCTCCAACACTTCAAGCGCGTCTGTTTTGGGCTTGCCTGAACACCTATACTGCTTTCCAGAGTATGATGTCTCGAATCCTTCGCAATTGTGTCGGTGTCCTCTTTTACATCGGCGATCTCATTATTTTTGGCAAATCGGCAGAGGAGCACCCAAAGAACTTAGAAGCAGTGTTACAGTGTATCAAGGCGCATGTCTGAAGCTCAACAGTAAATGTGTGTTTGGAGTTTAGGAGCTCGAATTCTTGGGCCACAAGATGACACCTTGCGGTATTTCGCCACTGACGGGGAAAATGGACGCGATTATGCAAACTCCAGTTCCAAGAAATGTCGCTGAACTCCATTCCTTTCTTGGGGTGGTGGAATACTACGCCAAGTTTGTGCCACACTTGGCTGAGATGGTAGAACCAATGAGGGCTCTTCTAAAGAAAGGCGAAACCTTCACTGGGTCTGTTGAGGTGGATACTAGTTTCCATGCGGTAAAGGCGGTATTATCGTCAGATCTTTTTTTGCACATGTTTGATCCTACGCTTCCAATTATCATCTCGACTGGTGCCTCCGAATGTGGTTTAGGAGCAGCCTTACGTCGGTGTTAATCTTCGTACTGTTGCTTTTGCATCACGTACGCTGTCTCCGGCTGAAAGAAAGTATGCCGTTGGCGAGAAGGAAGCACTTGCATGCATTTGAGCATGCGAGCATTGGCATACATAGCTGTGGGGACGGAGCTGTGGGCACTCGTTTCGCTTTTGTCTTCTCAAGGCTCAGGCCGACGCCCACTTAGAATTGCACGTTGGAGCGCAAGGCTACTGCGTTACAATTTCATGGTGGAGTACCAGAAAGGCTCGTCCAACAAAGTAGCTGATGCTCTGTCACAATTACCTGTATATATGGCAGATAGAGAGCTGAATTTTGAGAAAGAAATTGTTTCCATGGTTCAACCAACTTGCCTGACAAAAGAGCAGTTCGAACAAGTGGTTCTGGTTGATGTCACTCTTCAAAAGATGAAGGCAGATAAATCATCAGGCAAAAGGATGAAGGCAGATAAATCAGCAAAGACGTCGTCTGCTGCGCTGCAACCTGTCGAGTTACCAGAGAGACCATGGCAGAAACTTGCAATAGATATCGTTGGTCCCCTGGTGAGGGCGCCTCCAGATTGCAGATTTCTTCTGACACTAGTGGACCATTTCTCAAAATGGCCAGAAGTACAGTTTGCAAGGGAAATTTCTACAACAACCGTGACCGAACTGCTCAATGTATTTAGACGGGAAGGATATCTTGAAGAGATAGCTTGTGATAATGGGCCGCAGTTCACGTCAAATGAATTTGTCAACTTCTTACAAGAACTAGTGATCCGTATGTCTCATTCATCTGTTTATTACCCACAGGGAAATGGACAGATCGAGCGGTTCAACCGCACGTTCAAGACTTACCTCTCATTGGCCTGTCTGCAACAACGTCCGCTGCGAACGGCTGTACGGGATTGTATCGCCAGGTACAGTTGTACGCCACACGCCACAACAAAAGTGCCCCTGCAGTATTGTTACATGGAAGGCTGCCAAGAAAAAAGCTTGACATATTCGGCTTTTCGCCCGAGTCTTTCACAAAGGCACCCTACCAGGAACTGGTCAGGCTCCAGCAACGTGTAACGCAAAGGCAAGAATACAGCAAAGCCTACACTGACAGGAGGCGAGTGGCAAAATCGGCAACAGTGGTAGTGGGAGACATGGTGCGGGTGAAGTAACCATCGGTTTTATTCAAGGGTGACATGTCCTTCTCGAAACCAAGGAAAGTCGTTAAGCAGCGTGGTCCAACATCCTTCATTCTCGACGACGGCAAAACATAGAACGCGGCAAAGCTGTGCAAGATGCCTGCTGGGCGCCCTGGTGACAATGGCCGTCGGCAACATTCGGCCGGGCGTGAGTCGTCGTTCCATCACGATCCCTTGGATGCGACACATCTCGCTTCAACATGGCAGCCAGCGTCTGCTAAGGCAAGTGTTTCCGCCGCGCAATCTGGGCCTAGGGAAGGCTAAGATACCGGGTCACCAATTACATCAGCTGCCGGACAGTTTCCTGTTTCAGAAACTGCCACACACCCGCCCGTCAACCCTGCAGAAGAACCTGTGGTGTCGTGCCCACCTAGTCATCGTACTCAGCCACACCGCGAGAGACGGCGACCGGACCGATATGGTTATTAAGTGGGAATAGATGAATATTTCAAAGTTGATGTACTTGTATATCCAGTGTATTCAATAATTGTGCATTTTTATAATGAGTGTATTGGATGTGTATATATCGATGTGCATAAATTGATGTGTGTATATCGATGTGCATATATCAATTTGCATATATCGATTTGCATATATTGATGTGTATATATTGATGTGTTAATATTGATCTGTAAATATTGATATGTATGTGGGCGCGATGAACATATACTAATATATACTAACGTACTAACACGTTCAGAAAACCTAAAACAAATGAGGGAGGGAACATGTTGTATCCGGCAGTTTGGGTCTCAGTGTGTAGGTTGACAACACTGTGTCCTTGTGCTTGCATATATTTGTGGAACGTCTAATAAAACGGCAGGATGTATGCAGCCGCTACCCGGGGTGTGTCGGTCACGTTACTCCTCCACTACGGGAGTCTATACGCAAACTGGCACGGCGGAATCTGGGTGATAGTAAATGCTTTAGGCCTCAACATTATGGTCTCAAATAAGGTCTGTGGCAGTGGGGAGGTTGGTGGCTTGGGTCACGGGAGTTTTCGGTTCTGGACTACACTCTAGCTTTCCTTGTCATCCATAGTTGTATGCTCGGTTGCCGCATGACACTCGGCAAAAAGATGTGGGCTGACTTGGTTTCCTGCGGTGGTAGTGCCGTTTGGTGGTGTGTCGCTCGGTAGCTCTGATCGGGATGATACTTGGATGGTGGGGTCCACTGGCTGGCAGTTATAGAAGCGCCGTTCAGTTGGATGACGGGTTAGAATATTCACTGTGCGATCATCTCCTCTCTCCTAGGTGGGCTCCCCTACAATGGGGAGCCACCTCGGTGATGAGCGAAACAAGAGAACCGTTGACAGACGCCAGACGTGTTCGTTGCAGCACCTTAGAGTGACTTAGTATGGCAGCAGCACGCTGCGACAAGCTTGCAGCTCGCCGGTCGAGAAGCGTCTCCCCGTAGTGGTAGGTAGCCACCTCTTGTTTAGTCCTCGGAATGTCCACTGGATGGTAGTCCTTTTATATGATGAATATATATGGTAAATAGATGCGAGATGGCGGTGCTTGGAGTGTTGCACAGACGGACGTAGGGACAGACGCACGCACGGACGGAAGCAAGAACGAACGGACCGACTGACGGAAGCTTCGCCCCACTCATCATCATTCACTACATGAATAAGCTGTGATTTTTAGGGGCGAAGCTCCTTAAAGCCGCACCCGTTCATCCCTCGTCGTAGTCGTAGTGCGTAAACAGTCTTACGCTTTGACCTGCAAGGTGGTGCTGGTGCGAGATTTCTCTTGTGCGTTGTTTAACAAAAAAAATTGCAGAGTGCGCGTTAACTAAAAGATGAATTCTCCTGTCTCTCATTAACCATTAGCAGCCAATGGCATGTACATTGAGCACTATTTGACAAGAAGGGGTTGCTACGTTATACTCGCTAGGCGTAACCTCCTTGGTTTTAAAAAGGTTTAGCGAGCGTTGGGCCGCAGTGCCATGGATACAGTGAACTAGTATATACCATGAACTCGAGGTGGTTAAAGGTGGGAAGTAGACACGAAGTGCAAGTCGTAAGAAAGTGTGCGTGTGCCACCTTTCGTTTAGTCCTTGGAATGTCCGCTGGATGGCGGTGCTTCTATAAGGGGAATATATGATGAAAAGATGCGAGATGATGGAACTTGGAGTATTGAATAGATGAGCCAACGGACACACAGACAGACACATGGACGGACGCACGAATGGCTGCACGCACAGATTGACGCATGGACAGGCGCACGCACGGACGGGCGGATAAATGCATGGACAGTCACACAGACGGACGCATGTACCGACGGAAGCAAGAACGAATGGACGAACGGATGCTTCGCCCCACTCTCCATAATTCACCCTGTGGATATGCTGCCACTTTTTTCTTTCTTTTTCTTCCTCAGTTCATTGTCCCCCCCCTCTCCTTTGTTTTTTCAGTTCTGTTTAGAAAAAAGTTGTCAGATCACACGTACAGTGGGAATCAATAATATGCGAAGCACGAATGAGAAATGTTGATATGTCACTTTAGAGAGAGCGATAAAGATGCAAAGAAAGCCAGGGAGGTTAACCAGACGCACATCCGGTTTGCTACCCTGCACTGGGGAAGGGATGAAGGGGAGAAAAGAGGTTGCAGAGAGATGAGAAGGTACACACAATCACGAGCACACTCGGGGAGCACACACAGTCTACAGGCGGTCGCTCAGGTTTGCTGACTTTAAGTAAAGTAGCAGTGCTTTAGTCGCTTTCTGCGCAACTGAGGCAGATGCCCAAGGTCCTAGTATCTTCTGCACACAAAATGGTCCCGGGTCAAGTTGATTCAAAACCATCCGGAGCTGCAGCATCGCTGTGTGTCGTAGCAAGCGCAGCTGCACAGGACGTCTTCGATGGTCTCTTCAGCTCCGCAGTAGTCGCATGTAGGAGTGTCTGCCATACCAATGCGAAAGGAGTACACCTTTGTAAATGCAACACCCAACCAAAGGTCGCATAACAGTGTCGCATCGGAGCGGGAAAGTTCTGATGGTAGCTTTAGCTTGAGCGAAGATATGTCACATTAAAATCAGCACAACGTTACGAGGTGGAGATAAATGATGCCGTACATGACTTCCATATCATGATTATCATGTTTGAATGTGCCGTTTGCCTTAGTCATCTATTCACGTGACGTTGTGCCAAAGTTAGAATATCTGAAGCTTCTGAAACGGCCGCAACCACGCTGTGAGCGTGGTATGTTGTCAAGTTCTTACATGACACGCGTGTCAGGATTATCATGTTTGCACAAGTCATATATTTCGTCACCCATTGACGTCACGTAACACTCACTTCGGTATATGTGGAGCAAGCAAAATGGCTGCGAACGCATCATGAAAGGCCCAATATACTCCAATGAAGCTTTGACGCGCGCGCACGCTGGGCCCAGCGACACAACGTTGGCAAAACGCGATCACTCTATAATCTGACGCCAGGCGTGACCAGCGTCCGTCGGTGCGGCCCGACGGCAACCAGCGCGGAATGCGACATGCTGCACTTCGCGCCGATGCGTTACTCGGACAACACTGCGTCTCCCTCTTTTCGTTACGGAGGGATGCCGGACGCGCTAAAATGCGAATGCGTGAAAGCAACGCAGCGCGGTGTGCGCCTGCGTGACGTGACCAAAGGAACGCCGGCGAGCACGTGCACTGCGTTACGTCGAAATGTATTGGCGCCTGGACTGCGGCATGTAGTCACGTTCTCACATGACACGCATCTCATGATTATCATGTTTGCACCAGTCACATACCTTCATCATCTACTGGAGTCACCTAATACCAAATTTGGCATATGTGAAGCTAGTGAAATGACCGCGAGCGCATCATCAGTGTGGCCTCAGTCATGTTGTTACATGATACGCGTATCAAGATTATCATGTTTGCACCAGTCAGATCCATTCGTCATCCATTCACGTACTGTGATACCAAATTTGGTATATGTGGAGCTAGCAAAACGGCCGCGAGTGCATCATGAAGCGCCCAATATACTCCAATGTAGCGTTGACACGCGGTCACGCTGGGCACAGCGACGCTACGTTAGCAAACCGCGAGCGCTCTATAGTCTGACGCCAGGCGCAACTGGCGCGATAAGCGTCCGTCGGCGCGGCCCGGCGCAACCTGCACGTAATGCCACACGCTGCATTTCACGCCGACGCGTTACCCAGAGAACACTACTGGTATATGTCACGCTAGAGAAACGGCCGCGAACGTGTCATGAGCGTGGTTGTAGTCATGTTACATGACACGCATTTAATGAATATCATGTTTGCACCAGTCACATACTTTCGTCATCCATTCACGTACCGTAATACTAAATTTGGTATATGTGACACTAGCGAAACGGCCGCGAGCACATCATGAGTGTGGCATGTAATCATGTTGTTACATGACACGCATGTCATGATTTTCACGTTAGGGTCTGTCATTGTGTTTGTCAAGTCATACCATAGCCGTTTGCAACATGCCATCTGAACTAAACCGCCGCAAGAACTGCAGGACCATGAAATGTAAATCATGTCATTGATGACATAAATCTCATGGTTTTCATGTTACGACTAGGTAAATAAGTTCTTCATACAGTCATGTTATGGCATACCAAGTTTGGTATCGATATCATTACCGAAACGGCCAGGAGAGCTATAAGTCTTAGGCTGCTAGATAGATAGATAGATAGATAGATAGATAGATAGATAGATAGATAGATAGATAGATAGATAGATAGATAGATAGATAGATAGATACGCTCAAGGTCGCCGATTCTCGCTAAGAAATGCTTCGCATTTAAAAGTAGTGAACAATCCACAGCGGTCACCGTCCCACGACGCCCCGGCAAAGCTGTTCCTCAATGAGTGTTTGGAAAAAGTTGTTAATGATTTAGAGTACCTGGTACTCTACTATGGGAGATCAAAAAGCCGTCCCGTGGGCCCTACCCACAACATGCAGCAGCAGCACGTTGCGAGTTCTTTGTGGGTTTGGAAAAAGTGGGTAGAGAGAGAGAGAGAGTAAGAAAGGAAAGACCGGGAGGTTAACCAGATATTGGCATCTGATTTGCTACCCAGCGCTGGGGGCGGGGAAGTAGGGGCAAGAAAGAGGGAGTAGAAAGAAAAAAAAACGCGCGCGCACTCAAAAAATAAAAAAACGAAAACACACACAGGAAGGGCGTCCTGGTTACAACCGTTTAGTAAGGCCGGTCGATCGCAAAAAGTGTAGTAGCACTTTCAGGGCCCTCTTCTGTGAAGTCGCATCCTGACGATACTGCAGGATTTCCTGCTCCGAAAGAGGTTGATCATCTAATTTGTTGAGTTCCTTGCGAACGCATAGTCGTTGTTTACTATACGCTATGCAGTCACAAAGAATATGTTGAATTGTTTCCTCTTTGCCTCAGTGGCCACGGGCTGCGGTGTCGGCCATCCCAATGCGGAAAGCGTAGGCGTTGGTAAACGCAACGCCCAACCACAGCCTACATAACAGGGTCTGGTCTGCTCGGCAAAGCCTCGACGGGACTTGAAGACTTGGCGTAGGGTCAAGCGAGTACAGTCGGGCATGCTTGCAATGTGGTTGATTCCATTGTGATGTGGTTTGCTGGCGAGCAACCCTGCGGAGCTTTCGTGCAGCATCTGTCCTAGAAAGTGGTAGTCGCAGTTTATGATCTTCTGTGTGGGCTGAGTGGGCAGCTTGATCGACCCGTTCATTGCCGATGATTCCGCAGTGACTGGGCAACCACGGAAATGTAATTTGGTGCCCTTTCTCAGTCAGGTGGTGTATAACCTCTGCTATCTCTAGTACCAGCTGCTCGTGTGGTACACGGCGTAAGGCTGATAGTAGAGACTGCAGTGCCGCCTTCGAGTCGCAGAAAATAGTCCACTTGCGTGTAGGTTGATCAACTACAAATTGCAACGCGGCACGAAGTGCTGCCGATTCTGCTACCGTTGATGTTGTTGCGTGAGATGTCTTGAATTTAATTGTCGTGGCCAACCTTGGTATCACTACTGCTCCTGTAGAGCTGTCCGGCTAAACCGATCCGTCAGTGTAGATATGTGTGGAGTCTTGATATTTCTTATACAAGAGAAGTAGTGTGAGCTGTTTAAGAGCCGGTGACGACAAATTGGCTTTTTTCTGGACGCCAGCTACGTTAATATTAATCATTGGTTGTGCGAGGCACCATGGCGGAGTCAGAGGTCTAGTGGCAGGAGAGAACGAAGTTGGGATCGAATCACCATGTGCGGTCACTGTTTTGCAGTAAGATGTGCATGGTCGGACCACTGGTAGAGAGGCTAGGTCATGTCGAGGGGTACGAGCAAGGTTTCGTATATGTGTCCTCAGCACTTCCACATTAATGTGGGTCTTGATCAGGTTGTCTTTTGTGATGGCGATAGTTGCCGCTGTTGACGCACTTTGGGGCAAGCCTAAACATATCCGGAGTGCTTGAGCCTGGACACTTTGAAGCGTTCGTATGGATGTTTTACTTGCGTTGGTTAACACAGGTAGGCTGTACCGAAGGAATCTAAGAAAAAGAATCCTGTATAGTCGCAACATAGCAGTTGTGGACATTCCCCAGTTCTTTCGCGCGAAGAACTTGAACAAATGACAGATGCCTGTCAATCGCCTTTTCATGTATGATACATGTGAGCTCCATGAGAGGTCTCAGTCAATAATAACACCTAGGAACTTGTATGATCGGAGGTGACGTATCCTTTCGCTGTTTATCAGAACGCTGTAGTCCTGCATTGGTTTGCACGCAAGTGGGTAACAATTTAGAGTACCAGTAACTCTACTATGAGAGAGCTCAAAGCCGTCCCGGGAGAGCAAGTGTTGCTTTACCGTGTGTGTTTAGAAGTTGTTAACGGTTTCGAGTACTTCGTACTCGACAATGGGAGAACCTAAAGCCGTCCCTCACATTCTCGAAATCAGAGTTCCTGCTGCGTCTATACGTCATACTTATTAGGCTATGTGTGCTGCACGTCATGAGCACAGAATCTGGCTTCACATCATTTATATCTTCTATTATCACTGGTGACTTTTCCTATATTGGTTGAATTATTTGGTGACGGATTTCCTTTCTCGTTGTGTACTTCTAAGTGAAGACCAATTTTCGTAATATGATAGGGGCTTTTTACCTAACATTAGCCTATCGTACTTTTCCTCCATTTTTTATCTCTCTTTCTCTGTATTAGTTGTCTCATCGATCGAAGTTAATGCATCCCTTGCCAGACTAATCAGCGGATTTCTTTTGGGATCGAAGCACAGGAGGAAGACAATGAAGAAGGGCATGAATAAAGGGCGCGTCGTTTCGTGATGATGTTAATTTTTTATCTAGGACACACGTCAAACCACGGCCGCAACAACTCTGCTGTAGAGATCATGTGACCTTTCAAACGCGGGCCGAGGTGCGCGAGCTTCGTCTTTGCGAAACCAAGAAGCCGAGGTGTTACGGCAACCATAGAGTTTCTTAAAATTAACTGGAGGGGACTCGGTCCCTGCCTTCCTTCAGCGACCATTGTAATGATGGGTAGTACACACGTTTGCCTAGTCTTCGTACTTGTGAGTGGCGAATCGTACTTGCGGC